>JBBMKC010144379.1:0-15818 GCA_037834085.1 Bipalium vagum
CAATTTAGCTTATTTAAACACATTTTATTTAAATAATTGTTAAATTATTTAACTTTTATTACCAAAATTACAAATTTTTGGATTTTTTAAAGGGGTGGACAATTCGTTGGACCAAACTGTATATTAGAATATAATTTTACACCATTTATAACTAATCGATAAAATATATTAATTTTTGATGCTATCTTCACTTGATCCGTAAACTTGTTCTGTCTCAATTGACGGTTGAACTTTCTTGGAATTGGAAACATCAAACACTTCTCCAAAAACATCTGAAATATCTTTAGTGGCAACATTGACGAAATACAATGACGAATACAGTGTTAAGGGGCTTTGATTTCAAATTTTGCTCATTATTCATTGGAACGAGTGATACGAGCAATATCAAAACTTTTTATTAAATATTATTTGTATAAAGAAGACTTTCTATTTGGAACCAATACTTATTGTTCGCATAGGAAAGAAAACCAATGTTAATTTTGAGCATTTGACATTAAACTCAAAATAATCAAGTGCAAATAATATTGACAGATGTATGCTTGATGATCTGACTGAAAAACCCTCATTCATTTGATGTACAGAACAATTATAATGAGTTTTTCAATTACATTTTTTAGGAATACCAAACTGCACGAAAGTAAACTGAGTCAGATAACATAATTAATAAAGTATTTATTCAAATTTAATTAATATTTTAATGACAAATACTAATTCACATTTAAATATCAAAGATAATACTTCGTGTAAATAAATAAGTTATTTATTTTAAAGAACTCTTCAAGACATCTCAACTTTACAATGGGATAATACATTCAATTCTGTTTTTATGCGGTAGATACGGACCAGAAAAAGTCGCACATAAAAAATGACAATAAAAAACATATTTATATACAAAATGATAGATATGGACCCCCGTCTTGGAAATTTTTGTCTAATGGTCCCCATTGGAATTTGGAAAAATTATTTTTTATAAAATGTTATTTTTAGGGTCTCAACTGCTTATAAATACGAAAAATAGCCATTAAACAAAAACACATGAAAACAAGCCACATTTATATATTTATATTATATATTTAAAACAATTAGTTACATTAAAAGTTTTATTTTAAAATTCATTCGAATATTCAATTAAAAATATTATAATGTCATAATAATAATCCTTAGAACAAAGTGGCACATCAAGCTTCTGGATTGTATGAGAATCAAGGCGTTGAAACAATGTCAGTCCAATCCACAAGATCAATTTTACAGTTCAATTTGGCAGTTCACGTTTGATAGTACCAAATTTAACAGCGGAGCTAATTATCTATGCAAAGAGCATAATTTAAGGGGTAAAGTAATAATATAAAAATCCATATTTAAAGTACATATACATTCAGTATTCGAGCAACATAAAGATCGTTGCTTAATGCAGCAAGAGACGCCAGCAAATCATTGCTCAAAACTGAAATCTTTGACAATCAAAGAAGCTCTGAAAGCTTTGGAGAATAAGTCACAATCCATACATTCCAACCCCGATCAATACTATAACTACGTAAAGAAAACTTTGAATATGTATGAATGCAAGTAAGTTTCCGTTGTCATTTAGCAAGTTGTTTTCGGCTGACTGTTACTTATACATTAAATATCAAAAAGTGTTTTATGAAAGAATCACGACCTCTTAGATACGAAATATCAGGGTTGTCGGAAAGTCTTTAAACTATTTATTGGTAAATTTTTTTGCTAATTTTTATTCTTCCATTAACAAATTATTATTATTAAGTGTTATATCAAATTAAAGGATTTGTTTTACAGAATCAAATGATATATTGATTCTTCAATTTTTATTTAAATCCTAGGAAATGAAATCCAACAATTATGTAATTCGTAAACTTTGCTGTACGATTTCCAGTTAGGTCATAATGTCACAGAAACGAAATATAAAATGAAACCGAATTTCATTATTACAAAAATGAATTATATTGAAAATTATTTTAAACAAATTTCTGTTTTATATATCTAAGGTTTATCAGTATGTCCCGATCAGATATTATTTTATTATTAATACATCGATAGTTAATTTATCTTACACTGTCTATAATAAATCAAATTATATATTCAAAGAATTTTGGCTGGTTTATTCGGTCCAAATGAATATTTAAAATTATTTACATAAAATAAAATTTTTATTTGACATTAAATAATTTTTCAATTAATTTTCAATTTCTTTTGTTGGAAATAATGATTATTTGGAATTTTTTTTATTATTATTATGGTTATTTGTATCGATTGTCTTTATTAGATAAGATTAATATCGTTTTTTACATTTTGTTCCATAATGGCTCATTGAAATGGCTCTCAGAAGGCAAATTTACATTGAGGAGGATTCAATAATTTCATTTAAAAATTGTCTTCTCAACAAATGGGTATAATTAACTTTACCAACTTATCCAAAACGGCTCTGTCGAAAGTAGGCTTAAATATTTCAAATTGTTAATTAAGCAATATGAATAAATCAGAGATTGTTAGGACGTTTTCTCTCAGTTTTCTTTGAAATCAAAAATCGTTTTACTGAATACTTGTTTTACGAAGAATGACGATGGGGGTTGCTGGATGTTGCATAATATATAAACTCAAAATTGAGCTAGAAGCAAGAGAAAACAACAACGATAAGGAGAAAATATTTTTAAAAAAAATCTCTAATTTAAACAAAATAAAATTTATATTTTTTATTCTGAAATTTTAAGTTCTGAAAAAAATATAACATAGTATTTTTTTTTAATAATTATCATATTTATTAGATAATATTTTAAATTATTTATTTATTCTACATGCTATTAACGATAAGAAAATAATCGTTTAAATTTTCTTCATGGATAATTTATATACAATATATATGCCTGGACATCTAATCAAATTGTCTTGTACTGGAAACTGGAGATTTTCTTAATAATATTTTATTATTATTATTATTATTATTATTATTATTGTTATTATTATTTTATTATTATTATTATTATTATTATTATTATCATTATTATCGTTATTATTTTTTAAAAATTATTTTTATTTATCATTTTTATTATTGATCATTGCAAAGATAAGATAATTATCTATTTTTTTTATAATTTTCTTTATAGTAATTATTATTTTTACTAACATTTAATAATTTTAAAGTTATATGATAATAACATTTTTTAACTTTGTAATTTTTCACTGAGAATTACTGGAATTAGTTGTTGGTCACTGGCAAGAAATAATTATAAAGAAATGTTTAATTAACAATTGTTTAATTAAAATAATTAAAATAAAGGTTCAACCTTCATTATTCATAATTAACATAAAACCAATCACTACACAAAAATAATATTTTGGAAAAAAAGCTACAGTTAACCTTCAGAAAAGGACCTATGAAGTATCCTAAATAATCCTTGTATGTATAATGGGTTACAAATATAGATAAAGAGAACATGTAGACTTTCAAGGGAAGTAAGCAAAAACTGAAATTACATTATAACAACAATAATTCGTTATTAAATTTTTTTAAAAAACCTAATAAAAAACCACTCTTCCTCGGAATATGAAGCTATTTTAAGTTAATTAAGTAACTTTTAATGAATTTCTTAACAGAATTATCTTTTCCCTCCATTCTAATTATATTTACATTAATTTTTGAAAAAAGATCTACAACTCCTTTAATATAAGACACATTTTGAATATCACATTATGAAACGATATTCACCTCTACATTATAATAAATCCCCCAGGTTACAATGAGAATACATTATGATATATCCATGGAAATCTTTAATAATAATGTACACCTTAATCATATCTCAAATGGTACGTCGTAGACATACACAGCTCAATTTAGTTAGACAAATTCTTTGATATTTTAGATGAACCAAAAAAAATTAGTTAAACTTTAATTAAGAGAATTTTTGTCAGTTTATTAATTATAATTATTAATTATGATAACTTATGATATATCGAATAATAACAATTTTGTGATATTTTTAACCAATAGAAATGTCAATAAACACATAAAAATTTAATTTTCATTTTCGGGAATAATTTTATTAATTTTATGAATTTAAACAAGCCAATAAATAATTAATTTAGTAATTGGAATTTATTAATTATTTACAGAAGATAACTCCTGTTAGACTCAAAATACTTGAAAATGTCAAAATAAACACTTTTTTGGATTAATATTGACAAGAAAAAATATTTTTATTTCATACATTTTCCAGATTTTTGCAATATTGACAGAAATACAAATTTATTATTAAATAATAGAGAAATAATAAATAGTAATAAGAAGAAGTGATGATAGCAACATTCAGGTTTGTCTATTTCAATGATATGGGATTTTAATTTCAGTTGAGACAATTCAACAGACATAAATGAAAATTTTTCGAACTTTTTTACAACATTTGCGCTTGGCAATTGGGAATCCAGCGGAATTGCAGAGACAAATGCTAAACATATTTAACCAAATTATGCTAAATATGACGATCCGGTAACGAGAACCATGATATATTACGGTTCCAACTGTAAAATGTCGTTGGGAAAAGCACATCCACTTCGTCGTTATTAATAATCTTATACACCTATTAATTAGTGACGTTTGTCTCGGCTGAATGTGAATTGTAAGCCTAATTCGTTTTAGATTTGATATAAGATTATTCTGTTACTCTCTGTTTACAAAATGAAAGTTGACGAGTCGTGATTTATAACTAATTAAAAGGCAATTAATTTTAGGATGTGCAATCTCCCATTGAATGTTTTCAATAGATATCAAGTCTGATATCGTTTAACATGAAGAAGTACTAGAAAAATAACACCAATACCAACAAATGACAATAATATTAATAAATCAAAAAAGAGATCCTCCAAGCAATTTTAAAGTCTTTTTTATAAATCTTCTTTGTAATTCAAAAATAAAAAAATAATACTATAACCTTAAGCAGTGGTAAAAATTTGTTTTTTAAAAAGATAAAAATGTGGTTCAAACTTTTTTCCTTGAATCAATAAAAAGACAATTTCTATCCTTCTGAATTTTTGAAATTAAACTTGTGGAGTACTTATTTGTCCATTTTGTTGCTTTACCAATTATTCTCAGTTTACATGAAACAGGTAGTATACAGTAGGCTGCAAAATTATTTTGGACATCTCAATTTTTCGTTAGTTTAACTTATAAAACCACATCGAACGTCTTAGTCTTAAACCAATCCTCTATAATGCGAAATACATTAATATTAAAAAGCAATTGTATAAAACTTTAAAATAAATATGAAATCATAAAAAAGTCCAAAATAGAAATGAATTATTTATTTTTAACATTTTGCAACATCACCCTTTGCAGCTATCAGAGCATTAATGTGATCTGGCATGTTATTAAGGGTGATGATTCTAAACTTGATTCAACTGTTATATAAGGTCTTCCTTATTTGTTATCTTATAATTTGCTAATTCCCGTTTAGTCATCTCCCATAAGTTTTCATTTTGGTTCATATCCGGCAATTTTAAAATTTGTACATTTTTGTCGTAGGAACACTGTAGCTGATCGGACTTTATGGCATGGAGCTAAATCATGTATGAAAAAGTATTCTTGTCCATTTTGGTAACATGATTCCAGTTGAGCTAACAGATGAAAATTCAGAGTTTCCTGGTATTGGTCATGTTTAAGTGTCCCCTGGATTGTACTAAGGAAACCCATGTCTTTACTGGAAATACATGACCAGACCATAACAGAAGAAGGTTTTTAACCGTATGTATTACACAATCAGAAACATATTTTTTCTATTTGCGGCGCTCTACAAAATTCCTTTTAGCATTCATTAATATCTGTAGAAGTTTTTCACCACCTATTCACAAAATCGGTGGAGACTTTTTAGACAACGCAATACTATAAAGAAAGTTAAAATCTTAAAATTACACAATTCAAACATTTTTTAAAAAACAAATAATTTAAAACTAGATAACAAAAAAATCAGTAATTTCTTATGTAAAAACCTGAAATTAGGTTGGCGCAAAATAAATTTTCGTTTTAATAATGGTCCACCATTGTTGTAATTTTGTTTAAATATATTAATTTATAAATATTAATCATTATATCAATTTGAAGCTTATATTTTGTTTAATAAGATAATGTTCTTAAATTTGGTTTAAAGCCTTTTTGAGTACAGAATAACGATCAACTGAAAGCTGTAATCAAAGCTGACCAGCGGAAAAACTACGCGTGAACTTGCAGAAGTACTACATGTTGAACATATAATAATAATACATTCAAATAAATAGGTAAGGTGAAAAAATTAGATTCATGGGTACTGTTCAAATTGACAGAAAAAAATATTACCGTTTAGAAGTCTTGTCGTCAAATCCTTTCTTGAACGTATCGTAACATGCGATTAAAAATGGCGACGTCTAAGAAATATGTCCAAGAAATCAATGAAATGAGCTTCTACGTTTAAAACTGCGATTGGCCAATAGGAAAAGATCAATCATTTTGAACAACTATGCAAGACCACTTCTCAAAAAAGACGGTGCGCAAGTTGCACGAATACTGATATGAAATTCTACCTCACCCTCTTAAACATTGGATCCTGGCCTACTGATTATCATATTTTTAAAACATCTTATCTCTCTCATTCTGGGAAAAATGCTTCAAGAATCAAAATAATAAAAAACTGTCTTCAAAGATTTCGTCGCCTCCAGAAAACCAAATTTTTATTTGTCTGGAATAAATATACTTGTTTCGCGATGAGAAAAGTGTGTTCAATCGAAAAGTTGTTATTTTAATTAATAAAATTTTGTTTCGTATATGCCTTATCATTTTAAAGTTATATGTCAAAAACGGTAATTTCTTTTGTGCCAGCCTAATAATTTAAAAATTTAAAATCATTTTACCTTTTGAAAGAAACCTATAAAATTGCAAGACTGTTCTTTCCTAAACATTACATGGCATGGATTGGGAAATGGGAAAGTGTTATATTTTCAAACTTGTATTCATAGTTACTGGTATGACATACAAAAAAATTTTTCAAATTTGTGTAGTAGAAGCTTTGGTTCTAGCCGTTTTATGATTTTGGATATTTTTCCAAAGTTAATAATTATTAATGGTCATCTTGATTCTTTAGCCTCTTGATTGTTCAACTAAGACTTTAAGCAGCCAAAT
The DNA here is from genome assembly GCA_037834085.1 of Bipalium vagum. Lineage (NCBI taxonomy): Eukaryota > Metazoa > Platyhelminthes > Tricladida > Geoplanidae > Bipalium > Bipalium vagum. The sequence continues at coordinate 7,160 of JBBMKC010144379.1, forward strand.
GATTATTTATCAGGAGGATAACGCTACATTTCATGCATCCTCATCTACAAGACAGTGGTAAAAAATCAATTAAATGTCAAATTTCTTGTTTGGCTATCATTATGTCCAGATATACGTCAAGTGGAAAAATGTTGGGAATGGCAAACAATTCCATTTACTAGTAGAACTTAAAACTAAACTACGGGATCTTGACAAAATATTTCCAGAGAAACTGTTGTTACACCTGTGAAATCAATGACAGAAAGAATTTATCAACTTATTTTAGCAAAGGGAATTCATATCAATCTGCTTCAACTGGTTTGCATTTGAAAACTTTTTTTTGCGGTTTGAACTTTTTAAGCAGATTCTATAAGGAAAATTTGCGCTCATTTCAAATCAGTAATTCGCTTGTCTCAGTCACGTCTAGTTTTTATGATACAACAATTTAAAATTGATAATTATCAATTGTCTAATTATGTACATTTTTTATGATTATTCGAAATGAATTTCCAGCTTACTGATTAAGAAATTATAATAAAAATTCAAAAAATTGTATTTCCTATGTTTTTATTAAAAAATATTTGAATATCTTAAAATTACAGATAAGTTCAAAACGAGTTGCCACGACTGTATATTATTTGTATTTTTAATTTAATTTATATTTTTATTTATGCATGCTTATTAACCGTAAATAAAATTTTAATATTACTGTTTTGTTTTTCTTTTCAGGGGTCTAAAACGCCAGTTAAAATGCTTATATAATGTTCTTCATATAAACTGTCCGCCAGATGCTGTTAGATTGGTTTTGAATTATTTTAAGGAAATTCTTCCTCCACAATGTGTTTATGATTATGAACCGTTGCTCACCAGTTTTATCAACAGTAATTATCATAAAAATAGACTAAACTTTAAAAGCGACCTTGGCACATTTCAAAATGTGACCATAAATCGTAGAAAGGTCAATAGTGAAAGAAATGCAGAACCTGACACAAGCTTTCAAAAACAGTTCTGTACAGTAAACAGAGCATCGATTATTCTTCAAATTTTTTTTGCAATTTTTCAGAAAATTCTCCTTTTTGAATTACTTTAATTTTATTTTTCCAAGGAAACATAAATTGATATTGTTGTAATAGAATGGAACGGAAATTATTTTTACGGGAAATATAAAAATAAATTCTGAATTTCTTCTGTAAATGTTCGTAGAATTCTGAAAATATTCGAAAAAAAATTTCACATTTGTATTGTTTTTGAAATATTCATTAAATAAAGAGTCTGAGTTTTTAATTTGGATTTGATAATTATATTTAACATTGGAAACAATATTAAACTAATATTTCTAAACTATAGCTTTGAGAATAAATTATAAAACATTCCTTTTATCATTGAAAATATCATTATACATAATATTATCAAAATGTTATTTCGATAGAATATAAATTTATTTTTCGGATTTCATCTTCATTTTGATTGTAATATTTATGCAATGTTTCAAAATCTATAATTAAAGCACATTCAATTTAATAGTATTGAAAATATGTAAAGATAATATGAAAGTAGTAATATTTAGTTGGGTTAAGAATATCGATAGTGGACCTTCTAGGAACTTAACATAAACTATATGTAAATTCAGAAGGATTTAGTGCGCGTATGTTCAAAGTTAAAATTTGAGTGACTATAAAAAAATATTGATTAAAAACGTTGAACCTTTTAAACTTTTAAACAAATATTGATTGCAAAGGTTTTTAACTTTAACAATAAAAATTTAAACGATCAACTGATTTAACAAATTGTTTTATAAAATATATTTGATATAAATCTAACAACTTCATTTTTTAGTACAGTATTACTTTGGAGTTAAAACCCGACATAAATAGTTAAGAGAAAAGTCAGATCACCCTTCGGTATCTTACTCTCAAGGGTCCTCAGTTAAAAAATCGGTTCTCCGTCCTACTAGACGTGGAAACAAAACAAGAAAATAATGTGAAGTAAGAAAAAAGATGACAATTATATGATTCTAAGGTATTGGAGTAGTTGTCCAATCCTTAGTATTTATTTAATTTAAATAATAATAACGTATAATTCGTAATCGAATTATTGCTTTTTAATTTTTATTTTTAATTACTATTATTTACTTGATTATCGGTTCACCCACTAGCAGTGTGAAACCCAAAAGTTGTATTATTTTTATCTAATTTAATAGCAATAAAAGTCTATTTAGATTTTTAGTCAAATCTAATAAACTTACCACAATAAAATAATTTACTAATTGTTGAATTTTTTTTCTGCTTGAAGCTGGTCACCGAGACTAATTGTTTAATGATCCGTTATTTGTCCTTTCCTTTTCGAATTCTAGATTATCGCCTGATTACTTCCTTCTGGGTTATTTTCGTCTGAATAGTGTTCGCCGAGTTGCGAATATTGTTCCAAATCTGTTTCCGTGTAACTGGTTAAAAGAACATAAAAAACAAAATGTTTTTCAGATTACTATGTTGTCATTCATTGTTTTTTCGAGAATTTGAGACTGAATTTGGGACTGAATTTGGGACTGAATTTGGGACCAGGTCTGGGAGTCTCTACAATAATATTAATACTTAATGATTATTTTGGAAATTTGGTTACAAAAAATTGAAATGGGAATAAAATTTTCATATCAGTAAACAATAATAATATATTATCAATTACCGTAGATACTCAAATATAAATCGAGGTTTTTTTCTAAAAAATTTGATGAAAAAAATAGGGTCGACTTATATAAGAGTCATAGCAGTTTTAATCAATGTAATGGCTGTATTTATGCAATGTATCACGTTGTGTTCATAATTGAATATTGGTTATCATTTATGTTTAGTTTTTTTCCAGTTTTTCTCAGCATCACAGTGCTACACATGATAAATTTATTTCAAATTTCTCACATCTTTTTTTATCACGTCGCACACAAATCGCCTATATATAGACCATGTCACCTGTCACAATTTTGAAATTCAGTCATTTTACACCCATAAATGCCAGAACAGAAACGAAAACGATGTGCGTATGATGCTTCTTTAAACTTAAAGTGATCAAATATGCTTCTATTCAGACCATATGACTAATGAGCAGGCATTGCAACTTCTTCAATCAGATTCGGATTCCGAATTTTGTGGTTTTGAATAAATTTTACCTATGATGCCATGTTTGTAAATAAAAATATAAATATTATCAAGAATATTTTGCAATAAACTATCAAAAGATTGACATTTTTTCCTTCTTATTTTATGTTATTTTCCAAATGTACGAAAGAGGAAACTATCCAGACATATATTTTTACCTTGACTTATATAAGAGTCATACGATTTTACACAGAATTTTCCATTTTTCCCCATCGACTTATACACGAGGTCGACTTATATTCGAGTATCTACGGTATTTAACAATCAAATCAACCTAAGATTCAAATGTTACTGGAGTGTTCAATTTGGTATTGCAATTTAGAATTTTCAGTCTCCAATAAAATTATAAACCAAATCTTATTCAATTGTTGCATAGATATCTTCATAACAGTAATATTTACAATGTTTATAAAATCTCTTTAATGAAGATATATTTTGAATAATTTACACAATGTGGAGAAAATATTGGAAACAATTATTAATATTATTAATTACATGTTTATCATTATATAAAAAATATAAAAAAATTTCAAAAATCAAATAATTGAAAATATAAATTGAAAATAATCCAAAATATCAAAGAAACCTTTAATAATATAACAGACCATTAAAATTAATGACATGAAAAGAAAATATTAATTTCTTATTATAACATTATGGAAAAAGAGAAAAATATAAAATAATGTAACTTTAATATCATTTTAAAAATAATGTAATTAGATAATTACATTAATTAATTTTGATAAGCACTGGACCAAAATTATACAGAAAATCGACTGCGAAAAGAAATATTCAATAAAAGAATCTAACCTTATTTATTGGGTGATCCAGTACTTTTATTATCTGCAAAACTTTGTAATTCATATTCAAATGTTGATCAACATGCTGTCGATCTTTACTGTCATTAATTAGACTGCACTTGGAAAAATAAAAATACAAAAATTGTAGGACCAAACTATATTCATCAGACCTAGTAACGACCGATTACCATTTCTTACAGACATTTTAATCCTCTGTTACAAATAAAAAAAGTTGAATTTTGTGAAAGCGATGAAAACCCCTTTTACATTTTAACTGACATTATTATCGAATTATCAAAAGTAACAGTTTAGATGACAGAACTGGGTTGAAGTTTTACAGCCTGACAAAAATTGCATTAAATGACATAATAAACCAAATTTTGGATCATAATTTGTTTATTTATTTTCAATTGTAAAGGTTTTTGATGATGTTTGAACATGGAAATACCAAGATTAGAGATACTTTCATTTTATTACCACTAGAAGATTTTATATTTAATAAATATAATATTCGAACCGGATTACTAATTCGAATTCAGAGGTCTTATTGTTATCATTATGTCTCGACAATTGTAAAAATTTCCAAAATTCTATATGGGGAAAGAGGGAATATATGTAAATTAAGAGGAATCTTTATATAATCTTGCAACATGCAATAGGGAAATAATTAGGCGACTGTTTCCCTTAGTTATCAGTCAGAAAATGAACCGGTCTTTGATTTTTTTGGAGAAATTTGAGTTTTTGACAATGTTTAAAAATTATTGTAATTTATAAAAAAAAGCGCAAAGATCAGAGCTTATATCTTATATTATATTTCTAGTTTACAATAGTTTTTATTAATTTTTAATAACTAATAACAAGGTCTAAAGGATTTTTATAAACACATTTTAAGATAAAATACAAAGTATGTTTCACTGGAAGAGTGACTAGTTTGAAATAAGCTTCAAGACCTTAGCTATATGGCTTTTTAATATCCTTGGTGGTTTAGTGATTTTGTTCCATTACAGAATATTTAGATCTTTTGGAGAATCACATGGTGAATGAGAAAAACAGAAACACTTTACCTAGATTTACTCTGAATTTGTATGAAAATTTTGTATGAAACTTTTATATAAAACTATTATTCATGATGAGCTCGCTGAATTCCCTTTGAAAAAAATTACGACAGATATTTTTGTACATTTTCTTCAATTATTTTTGAGTAGACCGTAAGCCATGAAGATCTCTTGTTTCTAGAAATCTAAGGTACCACCTAAATATATATTTATGATTAAGGACAATTAATAGTTTTTATAATTTGCACTATTTTATTGTAAATTTTACCCAACTTAAAATACATTTGATATTTGTTCGTTGTTCCATTGGATCTTTGTAACAATTAAAAATAATTGCTTCTGTAACCATAACTTTTCATTAAGTTTCATAATAATGATAACCAGAAGTTCGAACACATAATGAAATTAAGGATGTAAAAATATCACAAATTTTATATTGATTAATAAAATTCTACAATTGATTTCGCTAAAAAATATAAAAATTAACTTGCTTTAAAATTTCTTAAATATTTTTTCTTAAATTTAAACTCAACCCCCTTTATAAGGGAGATATCAGTTAATTGGAAAAAAAACCCTTATAACGGGGTTCCCTTATACCATAGATGCTAGATTATGAAAGACTGGAATGAGTACTGACTCGGTATTATTCAAACCAACACAAAAACCAATTCACAAAATAAAACATCTAAGTTTAAAAGTTAAATTATAAAGCCAAAACATTATCCTTAAAAATTTTATTTAAAGAAATCCAGTGTAGTACGAGGAGTTTGCTTGACCTCTTGGTTTAGAATTAAGATAATACCGTCTTCTAAATCTGCAAAAAGATCAAGTCTTCATCAAAATTTTTTTCAGGTAAACAAATAAATCGTTTGATAACTTGATATTCTGCTTTCATTTGAACTTTTGTAATCTTTACAACAGTATTTAAACAACTGTTTATTATTTTTATTTTAAGTTTAATGAATATTTGCTTGATAAAACCAAATTATTTTCATAAAACCCAATAAATTTAGAATTATTAATCTAAACAATTAAAAAGTACATTTTGACTACTAAAGTAACACCTTTATTACGGGGATTCTTAAAATTCATATAATATTATCAACGGCCAAAAATAGTTATTAAAGAAAATTCTCTTATAACGATATTACCTTTATAAAGGGGTTGACTGTATTTATAAAAAATATTGTTCTCAGCTAATAATTTTGCGGTCATATTTGTATTGTAAAATTGTATAATAAATTAAAAGAATTTAGTTCTGCAAATTATGCTTTTTATTAATTAGACATTTAATATTATAAAGAAATATTCAAGGAGGAAGATAATTCATGATTTTCTCAATGAATATTGACTTTCAACTTCGTTTGGATTTTATTAATTAATCAATATTCGTGCGTGTTCGTCAATAGAAAATTGTTGGGATTCTCCACATTTCAAATTAAATATTAAAATATTAATATTTAATACGCTTCAATAAATTGAATAATGTGAGGGTTTAACACAACAAATATTATGATAAATTAGCATCATCAATATAAAAAAGTGAAAATAAATTTTTTAAATGAATCAAAAAATACGATTTATATATGATAAATTTCCTTCTTCAAATAAAATTTATGGTAAATATTAAGATATATATATTTATTATTTTTTATAATTGATTTAAGATATAATTATTTTTTTTGTTCAATTCAAACAAATATTTTGGCATTCACTGAAAATAATTGCATTTAAGTTCCATATTTCAGTCGTAAGCATCATTAAAAATAATATTTAAAAATAATTTTATGTAATTAATTTAATAAGTTGAAATAATTGAAAACATTATTTCAAATGACAGTATAAATTATTTTTATTTTTCCCACTTTAAATAAAAGTTTAAATAAAACCAAACTCGTTTTTTTTCAGAGCTGTATATTAATTAATTAATAATAATTAATTAAAATGCCTCATTTTACACAAAAAAAAATTTTGAAAATAAAATAAATTTTTAAAAAATAATTATCACGGAATTTCTAAAAAATTTACAACAGTAATCAACCGCATCCTAGTAGAAATTCTTTCCAGCATGCTCCATTCATAATAAATATACAAGGATTGATTTTATTCTGATTTCGAAATGGCAAATACCACACAAAGGATATTGACCGTGGAAGGTCAGAAAATTAACTTGAATGTTGAGAATCAGAATTTTTAGGTTTTTACTGATGTTTCCAGTCCATGTTATCCACCAAATTATTTCGCGAATTTGGAATTTCAAATGTTCTTCTCTACTGGGAATTCATTCTTTGCCTAAAAGATGAAACGACAGGTTGTAAATAAAAATTTTATAAATGTCTTCGGTTTTACTGAAAAAAGGCCCTTGCTATATTTGTACACGTAATACATAAATCACAGAAATGAATTAAACAAAAAAATGGAAAATATACATGTCATTGAACGAATTATCTAACGTATCTTTGGTCGTACCAAGTATATTTGGGAGTGTGTTACACATATAAAAAATTTTTAAATGGAAAGTATTTAATATTAAAAATTAATAAAATTAATCTGGTCTCGTTTACTTTCATTTTTCTGTCCATAAAAATTCCAGACCTTTCTTTAAATAAAATAAATTTTGAAAATAATATAAGATTGGGGATTAAAAATTTGAAGAAATTGATAAAATTTGCAATATTAAGAATTTATGACACTGAATTATTAAATGAAAATTCTTGGGATCAAATCTTTTCTGTATGATAATTAGAAAGAAATTAAATGTCAATTGGAGGGATTATTAATTATTAACAAACGAAGTAAAAAAGTCTAAAGAAAAGAAAAAATTATTCTGCACAAACTTAGTTTAAAAATTAAATTATAAAAAAAATTCACAAAATATTTAATAATAATATTAAATAAATTATTTTTTTTATTCGTTTAATATTATTACCATTTCAATATTTTGTTCAATATTTAGTGTATCAACTTTAAACCTGATTCCAAGTCTTAGGTTGTGCGAAAAAACAACAATCAGTAAAGCAATAACTTGTATTTAGATCACAAAACATACTGACAAAAATTACACAAAATTGTCAAACTCAACAAATAGGAATCACAATAATACCTAAAATGTATTGGGTAATCAATCAAAACAAAATGTTCAATAATAGTCAATTAATTAAAATAAAATAAATACTTAAAGTTAATGAGAACAATAAATAAAATCAATAATCAATAATAATTAACGAATAATAATATTAAAGAATATTAAAAACTTTCACTTGAGTGAAAGTGTTTTTTATAAACAAAATTGTCGAATTTGGGCAACAAATCATCATCATATGGTGATATCTAAAAGATAAAGTTTATGTTAATCAACTAAAACCTATTACACAACTCAAAGACTACATTTCGGAACAAATCGCTTTGATCTCAATTGACTTATGCTTAAAGTTTTGCAAAATTCCATAAAAAAAATTGCCCAAACTTTTAAGGCTGCCAGAGGCGGTCATTTTAATGAAATCATTAGATAAAAGATAAAAGAAATAAAACGATCTTATGGAGTTCTTTTAATGCCTTTTTATGGTTAATTAACTTTTTAATTATTATTTTCATGATCATTATTTTTTTCATTATTATTATTATTATTATTATTATTATTATTATTATTATTATTATTATTATTATTATTATTATT
>JBBMKC010144489.1:0-15816 GCA_037834085.1 Bipalium vagum
TATTATTATTATTATTATTATTATTATTATTATTATTATTATTATTATTATTATTATTATTATTATTATCATATATTTGAAATAACTTATATTATTAAATATCAAGTAAAATTTTAATAGATTGTCTATTAATTAACTTATATTCCATTAATATTTAGCTTAGAGAATCTGAAAATCTTGAAAAGTCGATGAAAAATTCTTGTTTTAACCTAAATGATTTCGGGAGATGTTTTACTCCTCCAATTTTGTTCAATAATTCCATTAGAAAAGGAGGTTCTCTTATTAAAACTAAAAATCGATCATGGATCCCTCCATCATGTCAAATGATGCATGGAAATGGATACATGAAACCTGGTCTATGTTCTCCTTTAAAGATTTTCGATCACAATTCTCCTATTTACGATTTCAACTTTCCAGATTTAAATGGTAATCATTTTTTTCAAGTTCAATATTTTACAATTATTTTTGTCTGAAACTTAATTATTTTTCTAATAATAATTTTAAAAACACATTTTAATTTGTAGGAAACAATATTTTAAAAATTTAATTAATATCGTTAAATTGTTTAGGTAAATATATGAAATTCTTAACCAGAAGATCTAATTATTTTTTTTCTTTAAAAATATTGATTTAGTAAAAATGTTCAGCTATTTATTTCCCAATTATTATTTATTATTTGGATTTTTAAAACATCACATTTAGAAATTTTGTTCGTGACATAATTTGTTATTAGCCAAAATTATATAAAATTTACCAGGGCTCTTAATTTCGTTTACTAATTAGTTCTTATAAAAATTCAAGTTATATTTTAATATAATATAATATATTTTAATATATGTTACACTTTATATTACTATGAAACCTTTCGTAACACTTAGCTCGATTGTTTAGGGACCCTTTCACTTATGTTAATAATGTGTGCTAGTTAAATTTATATCGGTTGATAAATTATCAAGAATCATTTCTAAATTATATGTTTTAATATAACAATTATTCAAACAAATTAATTAATTAATTAAAATAATAAATATTTAAACTAATTAAATTATTTAAACATTTTAATCCTCACAATGTGTGAGAAAATAAATGAATCAAAACGATCACAATTAAACTTTATTTCTCTAACACAAAGATACACAAATGAATGTCTAAAAAATATATTTATGCACAACAAATCGATCTCAATTCGCAAAATTTCACCAACAATCAATAAATATAAAATCCAGTTAAACATCAATAAATCAGATCAAATAGAAACAACAAATAAATTCAACTGTAATCAAATCAGATTTATTAATTATTAAAAATTATTTATAATTATAATTAATTATTTAAAATTATTAAAATTATTATTAATTATTTAAAAGTAAAAGAAAAGCAAAAAAGTACTAAAAATTTAGAGTCGTTTATGAGCCCGAACCGACATGCTCGTAAACATCCTAACAGCGCAGGACTTATCATTGACTCCTGTTGCATAAAATAATAGGCATAATAAAAAAAATTTTTACAAGTTTCTTCTGATATAGTTTCAATAGTTTCAATACGTATTCAATGTAAGAAAAACTCAGAATAACTTTGTGGCAGACCATTGAGAATTCAAATACCTTGTATACTGATCAGACGACTACTCAGTCGTAGACCAGTATTATTAATTTAGAATGTCAATTACCTTTGTAGGCACTTAATCTTAAATCAATCCCTAATCGCGGACCCTGGTCTAATCTTGACATTCACTATTGCCAAAATTAGATCATTCAAGATAAAAAAAATATTTTATTATTGTTGTTGTTTAATTATTATGTTTGGAAATTATTAGCGGTCTTATAATATGAAGGGCTAAAGGGACATGCTCTTGATCAACCAAACATATATTTGATCAATTATACCAGTACTTACTAAGCTTTCATTCTACCTTCAACCCTATCTAAATTTTTATTGATCGCATTATTAAAAGTTTCATTTTACTAAATAGTGCATCGAACAAATAAATAATAATCTAGAGGTATAATGTCAGATGAGTATGGAACAAGTTCCCAACCAAACTCTTTAATTTTCAGAAAAATATTTTTTAAAGCAGTAGTTATTCGATATCCTGGGAGAAAATGATTTTCTAAAGCGTCTATTTTTCAATTTTCTTTTTAAAAATTCTCAGTTAAATTTAAAGATATCTGAAGTTGTTGTGTTCTATTGTTTCAGTAAATTGTTAAATCTAACATAAAATTACTTTAGGGATGGCCTAAAAGTTGTTAGATTAATATAAAATTAGAACCCTGTTAAAATGATTTAATTGTGACTTCATTTTGGTAAATGCTTAGTTCAATAAAAAATCAGACTAAATAAATCAAACACCCATATTGGAAAATCATATATATCATGTATATATAAAGAAATATAAAATTATGTGTTCAGTACGTTTTGTTGAAAACGTGTCTTGTAAAGGATATCTTTGTATAATTCTGTGATTTGTTTATTTTTGTGTGGAATTATTTTAATTTAAAACCTGAAACTGTTATGAGAATTGTAAATATGAAAGAGAATATCTAAACTCTTTTTTCTATAATCAGAATCTTTCCGAAAAGACGTTTCCTCATTCCAACCAAAACTAACACCTCCTTTGTCTCCCATGGAATGCTTAAATTCGGAAAAGGAGGAAAGTTACGAGTCTGCCAAGTCTAATTTGTCAACCGAGGATCTGAATTCTGCATCTAGTTCAAAATGTATTTCGAAACAGGATATCAATGAAATCGATAAGAAAAATACGTTTTGTCAAGATTCTTCAGTTTATGAAGACCTTGATTTTGACAATGCAGCAAAAACGGATTCGGGCCTTTTAAAAATTGACAGTGAAAAGAGTCTGGAGCTACAGGAATCGGATTTGTACGATTCTGATTATTTTCTGTATTCTTATCAAAAGGAGCTGAAGGATGATATTAAATTATTGGAATACTCTGGTTAGTATAGTTGTTGTCTCACTAAATTGACAGAATTATTAATGAAAATTTTCAATTTTAATAATTGGCATTTTTGCAAATTTAAACAAAATGTAGAAAGTATTTCAGCTGATTTCGTGTGAAAAATAAACCGTCAGTCTAATTTTATCCAGCACAGTGCAATGACTGAATATCATCATTGGCTGTGTCATGGTTTCCAGAATGTTGTGTTCTCTAGTTCGGCGGGACTTGAACTTTTGACCTACTTCTTTATGCTGAATACACGAATCCAATTATGCGTTGATTACGTTTTCTTGACGTGAACCGAGTCATTGTGGACACTCATCATTCCAGGCGAGACATAAGGAATAAACAAATTCATTTTCATCACCATATGATTTTTATGTTGTGCAGTTTTTTTTTTAAAAAAAACCCGAATTATTCAAATTTAAATCCCCGGACACAAAAAATATTACGAGTTTTGTTGATAGTTTGTGATTTTTATTGACTGATTTACCTTTTTGTTTATTTGTATTGGGAATGACGCATGAATTTGTATATGCAGAGTTTTCTGGGACGACATTTTTGTTTGTCATTCTCCACTGGAAAATGTAACGAAATCGATATATTGTAAAGTTTGTGGTTACAGTTGATAAAAATTTAATTTTTATAGAACAATATTAAGAATTGAATCGCAATCAAAACTGGTTTGTTTATTTTTATTATTTCAAAGATTTTTTAATCAGCTTATGATAATAAATGTTTTAATATATCAAACTGAAGCGCAAATTTCGCTCTTTCATATAATTCTAAAAGAAATCAGTTCAACTTAAAATTGCATATTATTTATCTGCATTTTCTATGCTCATTGTTGAACAACATATTTGAATTTGGATTCTTTATGAATGCATGATTCCTCATAATGCATTAGAAGTAACTGGATGTTTTCGAAAATATATGTGTTGACTTCAGCATTGAAAATGATGATCTTGGAAGACATGATACTGTCGTAAGTAAAACGATCATTTTAAAATTACAATTGTGAAAGCGATACAAAAAATCAGTTGAAGAATTTGTGGAAGAGTTGAGTGTCACCAAGTCAAACATTTCCCAGCATTTTTAAGAGCTTGATGAAGTATAAAAAAATCAGATTTTCGAGAATTATTAAAGTTACATCAATTTTGAAAGCAATACCACCAAAATACATTCATCTAAAATGTATATAAAAAATATTAATTTTTATTTCTTTCTTGAATGTGGCATTAGGGCCTTAAAAATATTTTGATGAAAAAATTTTTTCAACTTAAATATTGTAACGTTTCATTATGATTTATGTCAAATCGATTTCTGCATTTATTCATAAAATATTTATGCCTGAAATGAAAATTATTATTTTTGCTAAAGATTTCAAATTTTATGTATAATATTTTTATGAATTTATAATTATATTTTTATGTTAATTCATTTTTGGATTCTTATTTCATTTTAATCAAATTTTGCAATATAAAAAAATAATGAATCTTTATTATAAATTAGATTTTTTACATTTACCGTGTATTTGATTTATATTGGTGTAATCTTTGATATTTTTCTGATAAAAAGTGATTAAAATGTTCACAATTTTCGATTACCAATTAAAATTTAAGTTATTTTATAATAATAATAATAATCTATCAGAGATTTTGAAGAACCTAAATATTATTGTTGTTACTTTATATCATATTGGTAATGATTTTCTCTGCTAAATATTAATATTTTTAAAAATTATTTTGTATCTACAGGGTAGCCCGTAAATCACTTTCCAATTCAAAGATTGAATACAATTTTTGTCTGTTATTAAATTGATTTATTAAATAAGTAAACAAGAATGGAGTTTTATTTTAATTATTTATGAAAAAGAATGTCGCACAAAGAACAACATTATTCGTTTCACAAGTTGAAGCTCTTTTTAAAACATTTTCCCTGACACCTCTTAGAACATTTTGATGTAACTACTGAAGTCCTGGTTAAATTTTGTTTTTAAGCTGTTGGATACTTCAGATCTTGTTAAATATATACTAAAAGGTCATTAACAATCTGGATTTCACGAAATTATTCACTTTCCAAAACGCTACTTCAACATCTCCATTTTTCCTCTTGCAATGTAAACAGTTGTCTCATCTTGTTGGCATGATGTTTTAGATATGTCATCTATTTCTGAGCGCACAAAGTTCTCCAACATTTTTCGATATCGTGACTGTAACTGCATTTCATTTTTTCCCTTAAAAAAGTAAGAGTGAATTATTTTCTCAGATGTTACCTGATCATGTGAATGAATCAATTTTGTATTTTGCATGTTGATGTAGCCATTCAATTGAAAATGCTATTCTTCTCCCATTATTTTTTTAACTAGAGATGCTCATTTCTCTTGAGTAATCTTGAATTGAAATCGCTTAGCTTATTCGCTGCTCATAATTTATTAAACTTTGAACCATTTATATCCTGCACTAGTACATATTTAAGTATCTCACTATGTGCTGCAAAAAGTTATTCAAACTCCATTTATCCACAATGTATACGAGATGCTAATCGAGAGTCATGGTACAGAGTACTGTCCTGCACACAAACAACAATTTTTGAGAAAGGAATAAAATTATTTTTTCAGTTAGTTCTAAATTTTGAAACGCTTGACCAGGTTATGTATTGCTGCTTTATTTGGTGGTTTTCTGATTTTTGAAATATTTTATATGTTCTCTTTATATTAAAATAGTAACACTTGTTTTGGTAATAGAATTCGATAATATTTATCTGTTTCCCTATCGTATTATTTTCCATATAGAATTTCCAAGCATTAAAGTTTATAAATCTCCAAAAAAAAATTCAATTTTTGTCACAAAACTTTATTATTTAATGTATAAATATTATAGTAACCCATGGACCACCCCTTTATATTTATTTCCCTGTTGCATCTTTTGTCAACTTCTTTGAGGTCCCTTTGATTACCCTTTATGCATACATACATATATCTTTTTTATAAAAAGTATCTTCAAACTCTTTTAATTTTGGCCCAGAACGAATATTTTCTAATTATATTCTATAGTATATACGCTTTCATTAACGACGACCACAGTATGACAGATTATCATCATTAATCAGATACCACTGTCATAGGTATCACTTAGCTAGCCAAGTATTGTTCATTAGAAACTATTATTACTTTTTTATTTTCCCGAATCCAACCATTCTTGATTTCTGAATCATTTGCTAAATGTAATCATAGTTTCATGTCAAATTACTCTTGAATGGAAAATTGCTGAAATCAAAATTTTGTGAACCTTGTTAAAATGTATCTTCCTCCCATTACTTAGGAATATATAAAATGAATTCTAATTTTAATTGTCAATCTTATATAAAAATTTTCACGCGACAGAATTAAAAGAATAGCAAAATAAATCGATTAAGAAATCTTATGAGAAATATTAGGTCATTAAAAAGTTAGTGCCCGATTTTATTAAAAATTCATGTAGCCAAAATTTTAATAAAACGATTTTATTAATCATTAAAATAGTCACCATTTCTCTCTGCATTTAGTTTCTAACGATCTAAATGTTTTCGATAACATGTTTAAAACATTCTCTTGTCTTTCACAGGATGAAGTTGTTGAAATAAATTTTAACAGACTCTACAGAACAAAATTTCTTTCCACTCAAATTGTTGCTTTAAGACCGGAAGAGATAAAAATCTGTTGGTGCCATGTCTGGGGAGTAAGGAAGATGCTGTAAAATTTCATACTCTACTTCTCGTAGTCTTCTTAAGGTTTTATATGTAATGTGAGGCCTGACTTTATCGTGGTGAAAGATTATTCCTTGCCTATTTATTAAAGCTGGATGACTTTGATAATTACAGTATCGACTCGTGAGAGTTAATCACAGTATTTATCTGCATTTATAGTTTCACTACGTTGGAGCAGTTCATAATAAATAATGCCTCTGAAATCACACGAAATATACAGTATTACCTTCATTTGGTATTGACAGCCTTTGGATCTTGCTCTGAGCTTTCATTGACTTTCTTTTAGGTTCTTCTACGCTTCACGTTATAGTACAGGATTCCATTTTCATCACATGTTACTAATCTGAACAAGCCTAATCTGAACGTCCAGAACAAGATAAATCTTCCAAGCTAAAATCCCCATCACGAAATCGCCAAAACATTTCTTAATAGCCCTTAAAGAAGGAGTACCATTTTAATTAACTCCATGAACGTTTTTATAAGCAATTCCAACAAACACTTTTAAGAAATTCATATAACATTACAGGACGTAAATGTATTTTATCTATATTCATATTTTAAACAATACTGCAAGGTAAATATACATTTCTTAAATAAGTATTTTACTTAAAATAATACCTGTTAATATCACCTAAACAGTATAATTCATTTTAATATAAAACATTAGTTATAAAGTTCTGATTCTGGTTTGTAATACAGTATTTGAAAATCGGGCACCCAATACTATAAAATGTCTGATAGCCCATTATAACTTTAAATTTATAATCGAGATATTTTATCTCAAAATTTAGATTGTCAGTTCTAAACAGCACAATTGATTAATTAAAAATAAATATAAAATTAATTGTAAGATGACGATATATCTTGTTTTAATTAATGATTTTAATAATTATTTTTGACAAAATACTCAGAATTTTTTAGATTTTCGGATATATAACCATCGTATTAGGAAAATTTAAAGATGTTACCATGGCAAAAAATGTAATAAAACTTCTTCTACGACTGAATAGGGAAGATTAGTTTTTTCTCTCTCTCCACAATGCTAAATAACAGATTTGACAATTGTCCTTTCGGAAATAAGTTGTTCTTTAACTGAAATGATAATTGAAAATACAATGGTATTAGTTGATTTGAATTTATTAGTGCTAAATAGACTCAGATGTAATTTCATCAAAACTAATTTTATTCACAGTAACTAATCTTTTTTAAATCTTTCTGTCAATAATGAAATTTTATAGCTTATTTTTGTCAATAGTGGTGACATCTTTTCAATTTTAAGAATCTTGTTAATAAATCAAATCAATGGCTAGTTTATCCAACTTTGGTTAATTTTTGATTAATTAATTATTAATCTCTAATTAAATTTTGATAGATAAAAAATTATAAATATAAGTATATCTGAAAATAAAATTGTTATAGATCCTGCATACAATCTTTTCTTTAGAAGTCACTGTTTCGAAATTATATTTTTGAAGTTTATATACATTGAGAATTTTTTGTACGACATATTTGAAAACGATATAATAATTGCTATATTTTTTTCACTTTAAAAGTATTTAATATTTTTTAAGAGTAAATCAGAGCCGGAATGTTTTGAATAATTATGACTTCAAAATTGAACCTGATCTTAAAATTTTTAAGTAATTCTGCCAAACTGTATTTAAAACAATTTACCTTTTCAGACGATTCAGTAACGTCAAGGACTAGGCCAATTTCAATACATCTTTTCGGTAACGAATTTACTACCAATCCTAAGCCACTGAAGTATCGCATCGAAAAATGTGATTTGTTTGGATTTTCAAGCGTCCAAATGAGTCCGTTGATGGAACAGTCGATTGAAAACTCGTCGAGCAAAACAACACTGTCGTCATTATCTTTTCACCAATTTAATCGTTTAATTTCTTCGGAAGATTCGTGCGCAAAATCTCCTTCAGCTGAGCCCAGCCCTTCTCTGGATAATTTCGAAATCAATACGGAAACAGCTGCGTTTCTCTACAACGATCTGATGTGGTCTAAGCTGAACTCGGCATTTGATGATTATGATACTTTTGAATGAAAATATATTTTCAACCTTTTTCTTTTTGTTGTGTCCTCTGTATAAATTTGCTATATATTTGTGTGCATTTTAATAATTGGCTTTTTTCCTCTGTCTCTCTGTGTTTATAAAGATTTTATTTAAGCATGGGGAAGGGAAGGGGATATTTTTATATGAACGAAATCTTGTTTCTGTACAGCGTTTTATTTTCAATTGTCATTGAGTTTATAATAATTTTAAATAAAATTGAGATTTTTGTATATTTTTATGATCTTGTAAAATATATGTTTTACTGTTTATTTGTTTATGTTTCACATTGAGATTTGTAAAAGCTTTTAATTTATTTTATTTTTTGCTGCTAATAGTAAAATATTATAATTATTAATTTGTGAAATTTATTTTTAGTTTGCAAGTTGCGCTTATTAACCGAAAAATGTATCATTAAAAATATCAGAAAACAGGAGAATGTTTAATTCAAAATATGATCCATGATAACCAATGCATATCTGTCAACTCGAAATAAGTTCATTTATTCCAAATATATTTATTTATTTATATTTATATTATTAAAGATTTGTTTTATATATGACGACAGATTTGGGTTTTACTACTGTTTGTCAATAAATATAGGTTGCGTGAAGTCTTCAGCTTTTCACATGAATGGTACTAATTTTGGAAGAAAACTATTTTTAGCTAATTATTCCATCTATTAGAAGATCCACGTAAAATTTAAAATAAATCTAAAGTGATTCTTTGCCTATATGTGTATAAAGCTGTTTATTTTTAGAATGGAAAATATGAAAAATCGTACTGTGATTAAATATTATTCAAAAAGGATTATCCAGAAAAGATTTTCATTCAGATATGGTTGATGTATTTGGTGAAAGTGCTCCTTCCTATTTGACAGTGAAAAATTGGGTCACTGTACTTAAATCTGTTTGTAGATCAATTAAAGATGATCATCGTAGTGATCAGCCCAAAAATGCATCAACATCAGAAATTTTTGAAGAAATCCATATTATTGCTTGTGAAAAATTAAGTATAACTAATGAATAGCTCAAAAAATTGGAGTTTCGGTAAACGTGTGAATATGATTTAAATATGAAAAGGCTTTTCTGAAAAGTGCCGTATTTGAGAACAGTACAACAAAAACTCATGCGAAAACAGTTTTCAGAAGAATGTTTGAATCAATTTAGGAAAAATAAAACTGGTTTAATCCGTTGAGTCATAAATGTAGATGATACTTTGATCTATCATCATGATCCTAAATTTAAACAAGAATGTTTGTAGTGCACAGAAGCAGGATGTTTCGTTTCTAAGCACTCAAAAAGAGAACGATCAGTGAGAAAGGTTATGGCATCTTTTTCCTGGATGCAAAAGGTGTTTTATTGATCGAATACCTAGAAATGTAAAAACAATCAACTCCAATCACTATACTAATCTATGAGATTAATTGGTGGAAAAAATTCGTATAAAAAGACATGGATTGAAAATGAAGAAATTATCTTTCATCAGGACAATGCATCATCTCACAAAAGTGATTTGACAATGGCAAAAATGAACTATTAAATTTCGGAATTATTACACATTGCCATATTTTCTAGATTTTTCTCCTAAAGATTTTTTCAGAAACCTTAAGAAATTCCTTCGTGGTAGGTTTTATGCATCAAATGAGGAAGTTGAGATAACTGTGAATCAGTATTATCGAGATCATATAGATTCGCATTTTAGACATGGAAAAATAAAGAAAGAAGAACTCTATGTATGATTTAAACTAAGTTAATTTTTTCTAAAGTATTTTTTATGCATTTTCTTTAATATCAATCCATGATCTAAATATCAATCTAACACTGAGCCTTCTATTTATAATTATTTTTATCAAATTAAATGAACATTAATTTTTCCGAGAAGATATTTAAAGTTTGATAACATACTTTCTTTTACTCTTATTTTTTCTGGACAGAATGGAAAATATTTAGATGTATCATATAATTCAATTTTATATAAAAATCTTTATTTATTAGATAATAATAACGGTGTTTTTTTAAAAATTAAATTCTTGACTTCTTTCACTTCTCCTGTTGGTAATGACATTGTCATTCAACTAGAATATAAAGAATTTGCATCATAATACTTAAGATATCTTTGTTTAAAATAGCAACCAAAATTTATTTCCTTATTGTTGTCAAAATCATTTATAACATTATCTCATTCATATTTTTCTGTTTCATAATAATAATCAAAATTAGGATTAGCTATTTTAATATTTAGTTTTAGTTTTCCATTTCCATGAACAACAGGTGTTCCTCCTCCTATTCCTTGTTCCATTAATAATTAATAATCATGCTTCTTTTAATATTTTAAATTTACCTTACTTCATTTTAATTTACATTTCCATCTTAATCCTGGAGCAGAATAACAATAACATAAATTTATATCATACTATTCTAAACATTTATCTCTTATATTTTCCATAAAATCAGCTAAAGCTAAAATATCTAATTTCATGTAATGTAAAGTATATTCTTTTAAGTTCCTAAATTTCCTAGAGTCTTCTAAAAAATATTTGATAGTCTTAATCTAAAATTTATGATTATTTTTAAACTTAATCAAAACTATTTTTTAGTGGAATACTTTTTTTTAATAATAATTCATTTACTTTATTAAAGTTTTCTCCTTGAACATAATCATAAGAATAGATAACTTTCTTTGGTATGAGGTTATATTCATTTAATATTTCATGTTTAGATTTATCTTTCAAAATTTTTCAAATTTTATAAATTACACTGTAGATTCTACCATTCTTAATGAATCAAAAAATATAATAATTTTAAATCTAAGACTAATATAAATTTTATCAGTACTTGCAATTATATTTTTTATTTAATAAAAAAATTTCTTTATAATTTCTTTAAAGAATAAATGAAATTCATTTCTATTTTATTAATGAATTAATAAAATCATCTAAAACGTTTTCTAACCATTAACATTTTAAAAAAAATACAAAAGATTTTATTTGAAAAATAAACCACAAAAAATTTGCCAGATGACAAATCCAATTTTAGCTAACACTCATTTTGGCTTCTTTCATCCACAGCTAACCATTTTCTAACCATTAACATTTACATTGACGATATAGCAGTTATTATTCCTTGTAATCC
The DNA here is from genome assembly GCA_037834085.1 of Bipalium vagum. Lineage (NCBI taxonomy): Eukaryota > Metazoa > Platyhelminthes > Tricladida > Geoplanidae > Bipalium > Bipalium vagum. The sequence goes on from JBBMKC010144489.1 coordinate 11,898, forward strand.
CTTTATCGATTCTGACGATTCTGTTACTGTTATCATTGTGACTTGTGCGTGATATTGTGATATAAATACAAATTATTGCCTTACTGATTGCCTTACTGATTTTTGCACAAACTAAGAGTTGGGGTCAGGTTAAAGTTGATACACTAAATATTGAACAATATAATTATTTAAAGGATTGTTGGGCAAGTCTAACAGAATCTTTAGTAAGGAATGTATGAAATATGACACATGACATCCTCAACAGACCATGGAAAGAGAGAATTATGTATCTATCAAAACTTAAGATAGTGTTGGCGCAAACCTACCCCTTAGCTTAACTGACCTTACTAAGGTTTCTATGGGCCTAACTATCGAGGTCGCACCCCACCCTTCAAAACAAACACAAAAACACTCTAAATAAAAATTTATTTAATGAGGGTGAGACCCTTGTAAATAAACAATTAAATAAGTAAACAAACTGCAACAGGCAGTCAATAAACAAGCAAACTGCAACAGGCAGTCTTACCAAACACTCTCAAACAAACTGCAAGACAGTCACTCACCAAACAATCCTAATTATAAAGCTGTGCCAGAGAAAACCCTGGTCAGCAAAAATAAAATTATCATAATCATACCTGATAATCTTCTGGGCGAAAAATAATGAATTTTCACTGGCTTATATACTTTTTCAGAGTTGATTTTAGCGTCTCTGATTGACCAATTAAGCTGTCAATCATAACGTACTTACTATATTTAATTTAGGAATTTTAGGGTGACATGCTACTGATTAAAAATCAGTAGTTGCTCCTAAAATAATATTTAAAATTAAATTTTTAAAAATTTAGTTAATTAATTTAAATTAATAATTAATAATTAAATTACATGGTTTAAATTAGCCAGCACTTATTTAATTTTAATTTTTCGTCAAAAATTTTAATTACAGAAGTTTTTAAAGATGGGAGTCAAACCTCAACAATATGATAACGAGGCAGCAGCCCCAATATCAAATTTATTTTTGGTCTACTAAGTCGAATCTCTACAAGCGCAACATAATAGTAAGGGAGTTATACAATATTTTATTATCATAACTTCAGAATAGGTCAATTAAGATGAAAAATAAAATACACCCCTCTAAGAAATCAAAAATAATTTAAGAAACATTAAGGAATCAAAATGAATAATTTTGAGACAGACCGAAAATATATCCAAATTTTATAAAAACCCAGTCTATAAAATAGTTTTATTATAACTTAATATTTTCTATTTCTCTTATGAATTTGAAAAATTTACTTTTCAAACATTTTAATATACAAGAAACATTACATTTCACAAAGATTGATATGATAATAAGCTTTTAAAATTAAAATTGAATACATTTAATATTTTTTAAATTATATCTATAATTAATTTTTTTCTATAAATGATTCAATTTATGTTGTAAGATATGAATAACATTTTTTCTACTTTATTATAAATCTAAAAGATCTTGACTCATGTTATCTCGAAAGAAATTACCTAAGAAATTTCTAGTACTAATTTTAATGAAAAATTTTTCTCTAAATCTTAAAACAGAAATCAGTTCTAAATTAAAATGTCCGTCTTATAAATTCAAATATGTCAAATTTGTTATATTGGACTATTTGAGTTTATTTTAAGTGTATATTATTTTATTTTAGTTTCACTTTTCTAATTTTGTTTTAAAATAAAAAGTAAGGTATTTGGGATTTTGTAATAGTTCTTATTATATAATCAGATGAGTGAAGGAGGAAAATATGTCAAAGAGTTGTCATTTGCTGAAAATTTTGCTCTCAGTGGAGCTGCAGCAGTGATTTCGAAAACTGCGGCTGCTCCTATCGAAAGAGTAAAGCTCATGGTCCAAAATCAAGGAGAAATGATAAAACAAGGTGTTCTAGACAGGCCTTATAACGGGGTTGTTGATTGTACACTAAGAACCTTTAAAAATGAGGGTCTCTTGCCATTTTGGAGAGGCAATTTGGCAAATTGCATAAGATATTTTCCTACCCAAGCTTTAAATTTTGCTTTTAAAGACAAAATTAAAGTCATGTTTGATCCAAAAAAGACGGACCCTCAATACATGGTTTTCGGTAAAAACATTGCTAGTGGTGGTGCGGCTGGTGCAATGTCATTACTCTTTGTATACTCACTGGATTATACCAGAACTCGCTTGGCAAATGATGCTAAATCAAGCAAGAAGGGTGGCGAAAGACAGTTCAACGGAATGATTGACGTTTACAAGTATATATATATTGATTACAATTGACTATAAAACTTCCCGGTAAATAGGAAAACTCTTAAATCCGACGGCATTGTCGGTCTGTATCGTGGTTTTGTCATATCGTGTGTGGGCATTATTGTTTACCGAGGATGCTACTTCGGATTTTATGACACGTTGAAACCGTTACTGCTCGGACATGATGCCGGTGTTATGAGCAGCTTTGCTCTCGGTTATGGTGTCACAGTGACCTCAGGGCTTATTTCTTATCCCATCGACACGATTCGACGACGAATGATGATGACCTCGGGCCAGGCGGTCAAATACAAGGGTTCCATCGACTGCGGAGTTCAAATTCTGAAGCATGAAGGATTCATGTCCCTCATGAAGGGGGCCGGGGCCAATATTCTAAGAGGGGTCGCCGGCGCAGGTGTGTTGGCCGGTTTCGATAAATTTAAAGATTTATATGTGAAGTTGAGAAAATAGAGAAAGAAAAATGTCAGTTTAGAAAGACTTAGCAAAAGATAGCTTTCAATAAATTCTATTGTGTAATTATTGATTAATTTTTTAAATAGCACAATTTTGTAGTGGGTTTCTTTTCAAACTTTTCGCGTAAGTCTTTCTTGAAAGCCAATCGATAACGGACTAAACGATAATTAAACTGCGTTTATATGTGAATATAGCCTTGTTAAGTCTAAGATCATGCCGTGAACGAAACACAGTAACTTGAGCATTAACCTTTAAATTATATTCTGATTACACTCTTTGGCTGGCTTTTCAATATATTGTTCAAGTGGTACCATATTTGGCTTTGATAATAAGTAGTGTGGCACTGGTATTATCAATAATTCGGAAATAATCATACCAGTTAAGCTTTGTTAAGCCACTTATGAATAATTTACAGCCCGTGTTAGTGTTACTAAATTTAGGAAATGTACTTAGATTTTTATAATTATTAAATATTTGTTTCTTAATAGAATGAAAATTCAAAGTTTGATGTTATTTACGCCTTATTTAGCGGATTAAATAAAAAATCTCGACTTTGATCTAAATGGTCGATTTGTTAATTTGTGAAACTAAACAGAAGGCTGTTTTTATTTATAATTGAAGATGAGATTTGTTTATATTTGTTAAGTTTAAATGTTACCAATTTAGAAAAGATTATTGCAGAAGTAAAACAAAATCATGTTATAAAATTATTTTAAGTTTTAAAAATTGTATTATTTTTCACAGTTCAGTAACACGCTGTTAATAATGTCATTTCGGTTCGGAGTATTTCAATATTAATGTCTACATTTTTCGATTACAATTAAACAAATACTAGTCTTTAAAAATTATTTAATAGATGTTGATATATTGGTTCTTAGAATTATTTTAATCTTCAATTTAAAAGTTTTAATTTATTTTATTATTAGTAGTAATATTGTCTTAATATTATTCTTTTCAACAGTTACAGATGGTGTAAGTGTTTCTTGGGCAAACTCTAGATATATATATATTAAGGTGTTGACTTTTTTCACTTTTTTTCGAATATTCAAAAAAGCCTTTACTTTTCTAATGATCTTTTTTACGCTGATTTCAAATATGTAAACCGTTTTTTTGTATCTTAAAAAAAAACCACTAACTTTTTAAATTTTATATTTTACAAAAAAATCTCCCATTTAAAAATAAAATACTTGAAATAAAAAGAAAACCATAAGAACTTTG
>JBBMKC010144599.1:0-15811 GCA_037834085.1 Bipalium vagum
CAAACTTCGATCTTTTGCATACAATACCGCCAAATAATAAAATATGTAATTTTTTGTAAATATATTCTTATTACGTTCCTGGGTATTCATAAATTTTGTGTTTAGCTAAATAAATGCGGATTTCATAGCTGTATTTTGCCGACCAGTTTTTTTCGAATACACCCTTTATATGTTGAGGTTTCCCTGAGACTCGAGCTGTTTCACTATGAACTGTTTGATCTGTCAAACGCACAACCTTAGCTTGTACTCAAATTGCACTATAAGTACTTATCGATTGAAAGATGACCTTCAAATAATCAATTTTAAATTAAATTAGAATCGGACTCAAAAAAATTTAAATACGATTCATAGATAAAAATCAGCACAATAAATAAAATATTTTATTATGACTAAAATATTGAAATATATTTTTGAAATATCACAATTGCAAACTAAATAAACTTAATTAAATATAAGAATAATCTTTCCCTTTCAAGTTAAATGAAGAGTTCGTCAGATAAAAAATAAGTTTCAGCTCACTAGTTCGAATGAGATATAAACAAAAGACAAAAACTCAAGAGCTATAAAAATATAAGAATATTATTAGTTAATCGATTCAAGCCTTATTCTTAAACAATTGTAGGAATTACACTGACAGCAAGATTACTTAAAAATAGCTGTCACTTTATTTCAAATTTTACGAAGTTTCGTCTCGGTATTTATAATATTTTTACTATTTCATTTACTTTTACAGACTTATCATATATAAATAACATAATGTATGCTTAATGGTGTATTTATGCATAAACTGCAAGATCACCATTTAACCTGAAACCCATTTTATACAATGTTTTTTCATTTTTGATAAATTAAATAAACAATAATATTAATAATCTTTAAAACTATAGATATATTTATGTATTTGATTTTAAATATCCAACTGAAATAAAACAGAAAAGAAGCTAAAAGATGAAGAGGTTTTAGGAGACTTTTTTAAAAAATTATTACACAATTCATTTTATTGAAAAAATTAGATGTTTGGAAAAGACAAAATATAAAAAAAGAATTTAAAAAGCCTAAACAATATCTTGAAGTTAAGGTTCTTCAAGAAAAAAAAGATAAAAAAAGAAATTAAAGATATAAAGATGACATTTGGAGTGCATATTTAATCTTTGTACCATGTGAAAGAAACTATAAAATGATATTAACAATTATAGATTTATATAGATTTATATACAAAATATGCTTTTGCTATTCCTTTAAAAAATAAAACTGGAAAATCTATAACAGAAGCTTTTGATGAAATATTTAGTGAAAGAAAACCTAAAAAACTTTGTTGATAAACATACTGAATTTTATAATAAAACTTTGGAAGGTTTTTTGATAAAAATAAAAGAGAAATTTATTCAACAGAGAATGGTAAAGCTGTTTTCATTGAAAGATTTAATAGAACTTTGAAGAATATGATGTTTAAAAAATTTAGGGAACAAGATAACAAAAAATTGTTAAATCTATTACCAAATTTAATAAATATTTAATATAATCAACCACTTAGTGATCTTAGGTCTTCGACCGATAAAGTTTGATCGGAATGATCGAAATTACACCTGAAGAAGCATTTAAAAATCTTCAAATTTATAGATTGAGAAAGAAGAAAATCATAAATCAAATTATTCTTTAACTTCTAAATCAAAATATAATATGTAAGATCATGTAAGAATTTTTAAATATATATAATAATAGATTTGAAAAAGTTATACAATAAAATGGACAGAGGAAATATTTATTTATAAATGAAATTTATTATTATCAAATCCAATAGTTTATGATATTAAAGATTTAAATGGTGAAAAAAAAGGTAGATTTTATGAAAATGAGTTGCAACAATGTTATTTGAGAAGTAAGACCGAGATTTGAAAAATGATTTTTTTATAAATTAATTTGAAAATATTCATTTGTCATCTAATATATTTAATTCATAATATTTTTGAGAATATTTAGACAATTCTAATTTTTATAAAGTGAATTAAATTAAATATTTATTTTTAAAGGTTGTGGTTTAAATTTAACAAGTATTTAGTGTTTTATGGCTTTTAGTATTGGTAAATTTCATAATATAATTAATAAAAACTTAAATTAAAAAAAATTAAAACAAAAACGGTTTACCATTTTAAGGTTTCATTTTTTTCAATTTTATTCTAACTCAAAAAAATGAAACCATAAAATCGTTGACCGTGTTAAATCAATTGCATGAATAAACATGCGTAAAACTATTTACATAGAGAAAATTATAATTTCAATCTATTATTTGAAATATTTTTGTATATGATCTAGATCAAACTTAAATTCTCTATCTACTGGTATATTTTTCATTTTGATCCGATTATTGATTTTTAGTAATATCTCAGAAAGTAAATAAATGACATATTTTTAATTTATGATAATTTTCAGCATATAATTCTCTATCTCATTGCACAAAAAATTTTCTACCGAGATTCATGATTTCAATAAGATATGCTCTATGTGATAGAAGCAAAATCTTTTAGTTTCGATTACATAAAGAATATTCGAATTTCACATGTAGCTTAATTGAAGAGAAACTAAAATACCTAAAAAAATAAAAATTTTTTGAAGAAATATTAAGCTACATACAAAAATCTACCAGTAAAATCATAATCGATTTGAAAAATTAAAATTTTTTGTTGATATAATTATTCGAATTTTTATACATTGGAATATCTGCTAAATGAAGATATATATAACAAATCTGTTGAAACTTGATAGTACACCTTCGAATGAGATGTTTCATTTTTATTGGATCAATGTTTGTTGTTTAATTAAAACAATAAAGTTTAAAATATAATATTTTCTTATTTATTATTAATTATGACAACATTGTTTTTTTTATAAAAATGACTGAAATCACAAAAATAACAAAAGAATATGAAGACATTCATAAATTAATAAATAATATGAAGATAAAATTAAAAACCATTTTGCAGTTGATGATTATAAAACAAGCCAGTATGAAAAAATTACACGTATTATTTTTTGGTATTTTTATTGAAAATTTTAAACAAGAAATATTATAAATTCTAGAAATCAATTTAACCGAGTTAGTGTATTTGGTTTGAAAGAAAAAATATTATTAAAAAAGAATTTACAATAATATTAATTGCAGATAAAAATGAATACACTATTAATAATGTTACAAATTTTGGATCAGCAAATAATTATCATGTTTTCGGTTGATATAACACATAAAAATTATTTTATGGTTGATGGAAAACCTTTACAGAAAACACCTGTTAAACATAATAAGAGAAGAGATTTAATATTTTTATGCTATAGGAGTTTAAAACAACTAGGTCCACCTACAAAATATTACTTTGATTATAATTCTGAAAAATATTTAAGTGAATGTAAAGAAAATATTAGTAATATTAAATTAAAAATTTAATTAAGACATAAAATTTATGAAATTCTATTTTTCATAGTTTTTTAAAAGATGAAGAACTAAAAGAAAAAGAAATTTTTATGAAATCATTTTCTCCTAGTCTACCTTACAATGTAAAGTTCTTAAGACTTTAAAATTTTTTATTATAAAAAATGGAAGACAAATTTTATGATTATACTATTATAAAAAGATAATGAAATTTTTTTTAAAAAAATGAAAATTCCGAAGTTATTAAACCAAGCCCCTCTTTATCCAAAATTAGGAAAATAAGAAATGGACATATTTTCAAATCAAATAAAGTTTGTGGAACATCTTCGGTCTACATTTCAAATTATTGATCAATTAGAAAAAATAAAAATTAAAAATTTTGTAAAGGAGAAAAGGTTTTAGAGGATTTATTAATACATTTTAAAAAATTAAAATTCAAATATACTTTTATAGATTCTCATTTAAAACTAAGAAGTATTTTTATTGGAGGAATTTTAGGAATTGGAACTGCTATTATGATAGGTATACCAACATCTGAAACTAGTTTATTAGTTTAAATTCATATTGAAATATAAATTTTTGGAGCTGTAATTTACTTATTGGAGAATCAATTATTATAGGAATTACTTCTAAAAGGAAAATGATTTATAGAGAAATTTGTGAAACCATAGAATCAACAATTAGTAACTGTATATATTTCAATTAAAAGCATTAGAAGATAAAATATGGTCTAATGAAGAAATTGAACAAGCAAAAATATTAATTACTGAATTTAAAGAAAATATTAAAAAAAATAAAATCAGGGAATATTATTAAAAATGTAGATAAGGAAGTTAAAAAAGCATTGAAACAAAGTTCTCATGACGAAATAGCAGAATCCAAACGACGTTCCCACAATGCGAGAGCAGAATTGAAACAAGAGTTTAAAAAGATTATAGAGAGAAGATGCAAAGCCTTTAAAATATGCTCTTTTTAAAATTTAAAAAATGGATGATAATCAAAATTCAATTGATCTTAAAAAAAAGAATTAAAAAATTATAAAAATTAATATAAACAAAAAATAATTGTGAAAATAACGAATTAAACCAATGGAAAACAAAAAGAGGATTAGAACAAGATTTAATGCATTTCCATAAACCATTTACTGATGCTCCAAGCATAAATATAAAAATGAAAAGACTAATAAAGAAAATATAATAGTTGAAAAACCTTCAATAGATTTTAGTATACAACTTTATTATCTTTAACTTTGGATTTATATGCTGCTTATTTAACACTAACCATAACTCCATCAATTATAGGTAACACATTAATAATAAATGACATCCCAAAATGAAAAAATATTTTCAAAAAACTCTGATCAAGATAATTTTGAACCAAGTGATGAAAAATTATTTGAATTAACTAATGATTTAAAATTAATAATAACTAAAAGACTAATTATCTTCAGATAATAAAATTATCAAAATCTAGTTTAACTAGTATTTACATTTAAAATATAAAAAAGAATTAAAAATAAATATAAAACTAAAGAGGTGGACAAGGATATAAAATTTATAAACAAAAATATATACTTGGTCAATTTGTAACTTTAAGAAAATATTTATCTGCTAAAAAAGCTGGTCATAATAATGTAGATCATTAAATTTCTAAAATTTTTAATAAATTTGAAAAGCAAAAAAGTATCTTTAATGATTATTGTGAAAAAAATAAAAATTAAATTTTATGTAGATTCTGATTAAAATATTTTATTTTTAAAACATGGAAGAATCTCTACAAAAAATATTAAATATTTTATCTCAAAAATTTTGATCATGTATTGTAGAAAGAAAAAACTCGGATAAAACATTTAAGTTAAGATACATCACTAAATCTTGATCCAAATTTTAACTATGAATCTAATTTATTTTTCAACTTATAATTCTATTTTTAATATTACTGAAAAAATTAATAGAATAGATATAACTCTTACATATTTTACCAAGAAAAACAAATTTATTATGAAATATATGTTTTTACAAGAAAACTATATAAATTACAATAATCTTACTATTTTTTCAACCAGAAATTAAATATTTAAGATATTTTCTTGAATATGGATTATCGAAAAAAAGTTTATGAAATTTTTAAATGTAAAATAAAACCCAAATTTGAAAAAATGATTATACAATAGAATGAGAGTGAAGCTCCCAAGAGACCACATCTAATAAGGGTAACTTGGAAATATATAATATAATAGTCAATATCTAAGTAATCATAAATATCTTGTAAACTTGATATTTGAAAATCTAATAAATCAGGATATAAATCCTATAAATATAAAATTGTATTTAATTTATTGTATTTTTTATCTACACAACTGCAAAAAATAATTCTAAGGTAATTTTGTAATAGTTTTCTTACGATCTTTAATGATCTCAAATTTCAGTTTATTGTTATCTCGACTTGTAGTTTTTCTGGGTCTACCTGAGTCTGGTTTTCTTTTTACAGAACCTGTTGTCTTGAACATTAAGCCAATTTTTTGTATAGTGGATAATGGAATTTGAATACCATATTTCTTCAAAATATTCTGCATTTCAGGATATGACAGTTTTGTGTAACAAAGGCCACATATATCCGATTTTTTATTTCGACATTTAAATGTGTCAGTTATTTTATTTATAACTTGAATTATTAAAACAAACATAACAAAAACACCAAATTACATACATATTACGTGCAAAAGCTTAAATATTAAAAATGTAATAAATGCTAACCAATTTAAACATTTTTATAAAAATGTTTTTTTTTGTGTAAGCCTCATTTTTTTGTCCAGCAGTGTATTTCACTCATTTTTATATAAATAAAATATTTATTATATGAAAATTTTTAATCAATATATTATTTGGAAAACATACACTCATTAGTTCAAGAAATAACTTCTACTTTATTACAATTATTCCATTTTACAATTATTATATTAAATTGTATATCCATATGGAAAATAATAATCAGGAGTAAGATTTTATTTTGTGCTATTTTATTTTGTTGATATAAATAAATATTGTGTTTCTTAGATTTAATTCCATGATTTGCTTTCTTAATTATTTCTCCATTTAATGCATTTTCATAATCATTTAAATTTGTTTTAACTCTTTTATTAATATTTTTCATTCTTTTGCAAAATAATATTTCTTTAGTTTTATTATCGATTACTTCATAAGCATAAAATTTATAAAATAGGCTTCTTTAAATGTCTCATTTGGTTTCACATCTTTAAATTGAAATAATTCATTTTCTAAATAATTTAATAGTTTATTTTCATTTATTCTTAAGACATTCGTTTGTATCTAATTTATATTCTAATTTATTTATAATAAAGAATCAACAAAATGAATTTTATATTTTCCAGATAATTCCTTTTCTAAAAAATTATATACAAAATCTTACATTATTAATTTAAAGTATTCTAAAATCCTACATAATTAAATTTATCAAATTTTATATTAGATTTTTATGTGACATGCAAGTATATTTTCTGAAAATATTTTTGATATCTCAAATAATAATTTTGATACATTTAATTCAAAGTTTTTATAATTTCTAACTATTTCAGATTCCAAAAAAAGAGAACAAACGATGGAAAAGTGCTCAAGCCAGAACTTGAGGATCATATAATTTTTTATTTTCGTTTCTATTATATTTTTTGTCTTTTACTGTTCTTATTTCACACGCTAAGAAGGGCGATGAAATAAATTGTTTTCCAAATTGAGGAAATTTTTCTGAATTAAAAACTCTAATAATTAAATTCCAAAACAAAATTATAAAAATCCATCAATGACGATAACACCAATTAGATTGTAAAAACTATTTTTATTCAAAATACACTTAATATAAGTAGCCTTTGCTCCAAAATCGATAACTCCTCACTTTATAATGTTGTGTTCTTTTACTACTGTAGTTGTTACAAATTTAAACTCAATTTGAATCAAAACCCAACAATGGAACTTTATTCGCACCCTAAATGAATCAAAAACAGTCACAATAAAACTTTATTGATATACAAAATTACACCTTTACACAGAATTCTCAATCACCTACAGAATCAGTATTAGTCAAATGTCTAATAAGCACAACGTCAAAATGTTCCACTGTCCGCAAAATATCGACAAATGAATAAAAATAAAATATAATATGTAATCGAATAAATACCAAAACCAATTTACAATTAAAGAAAAACATTATGACTTTCAATTAGTTATCACAAAAGAAAAACAAAAAGAAATAGATAAATAGTCTCACCAGGAGCGACAAGGAATCCCCGGGTTGTTTATTAGGTTTTTTTCAGGTCACTTGGGGATTCCCTAACTCGCTGGGTCCCATGGTAAATCCGTTGGCATCGTCATCATGTTGAAGAAAATTGAAATCAAATTACTGGAATAATCAAATTTCTCGAAAGTCTTTGCCTTTGTCAAATAAAAATCAAATTTCATGAATATCTTTGTTTAACTATGGGCGAATTTCTGGGAATAGCCGTTTATTTATATAGCTGTAGAGATTGATCTACGATCACCAATCCCTCAGAGACGGCTATTTTCCTTAATAGACATTAATCTGACTCAATCAATCTCCACGCCGAGATAAACTATCTATAAACTATTATCTCTTTAGAAAAGTTGAAGATTTTAATTAATAAAACTGATTACATATTTTAAGAAATAATTTTTATTTACAAATATATTTACATCACTTATAATCTAAAATAAAGTTTTAGTCAAGTAGATAATATTCTATCAAAAAATTAATCTAAAAATGAGAAATTCAAAATTCAAAAACTATTCATCTTGTTTAAATAAGAATTATTTAGTGACTACTTTAAATGTGATGTTAAATAATTTATTAAATTTTGATTTTTTTGAAAACGAATTTCATAAATGTACTTCATCAGAGTTAACATTAAATACACAGCTATATTTATGTGGTTGGTATATAAAATTTTATTATCACATTTTATTATTTATCATTAGATTTTATATATAGAACAGAACTTGCTTGTATTAGTTATGATGAATTTGAAAAACTTAGAACTATTTCTATTTATATTAAGTCATGGTGGATATATTTTATAATAACGAAAGTAAATAGTAAACTTAAAGATAATTTTTTCAATTATCAAATTCAACAAATCGAAATGATTTTAAAGCAACATTTAGAATTTATTGAATTTCACTTAAATGAATTAAAGAAGTATTTACATCATAAAAATGTAGCAGAAGACATAATTGATAGTTTCATTTGTCAAATTAATATAATTAAAGTTAATTAAAGCTGATTTTGTTTTTATACAATTAATTATTTTTAGAAACCAATTTTTGCAGGAATAAGTGAAAAGTTAAATTCTTATCTGGAATCATTTAAACACGAACTTTTCGGTTTCAAGAATTTATTTATTGAATTATCTCCTCCATTTCTAACTAACGTTAGTTATTATGATAAAATTACTTTTTATTTTCAAAAATTCTAGTATGAACAATATTTGAAAAGATCAGTCCACGAAAATCTTTTAAAGAACACGTAATATATTTTTTACAAAACTATTGATCAAAAATTAAATAGAATATAAATTATTGAACTTATTTATTTTTATTAAAAGCTTTTTTTTTATTAATTTTGTCTTTATTTTAAAACCTTTTAACTTGAAAGTTAAATTAAATATAGATTGAATATTTTTTATCAGTCAAAATTATTATAGTATTAGTTTATATTTAAAATCACGATTACCATTTGATTTATGGTCACAGTTATGGAATATTCATAGATATTCGTCCAGTAAAATTTTTTGAATCTTGGAATTTGCAATAGGAAAGAATAAATATTTATTAAAATTTTTCAAAATCTTCAATAAATTTTTTGTTTTCTTTTATAAATTATACCACTGTTTGTTGTAGTAATATTTTATTTTAAAAATTCTTGTTTGTTAAATAAGTTTTCATTTTTGAGTAGGTGTAGAATAAATTTAATAGATAAATTAAAACGAGGAAAAATGTGAAATCATTAATTTTTTAATTGACCTATTTTTGATATCAGAAAATCAATTCATTTTACTTATCACAGAAATGAATCTAAAACTTCGGTCAACTTTTGTTTTGTGAAGCTGATAACTTCGAAAATTGTAAAAAGGAATGTTGGTAAGATCAATGAGATGCAAGGTTGATATTTAATTTTTCATCGATAGAGCTTACCGAAATTCATGAATATTGTAATGAAAAGAAAATGAGAGAAACCATTCGAAAAATTATGAAAGTGAAGGAAGTTAATAATTTTTATTATTTTATGAAAGGTGAATTATCATTTTTGTTAGTGTGGATCTGGTGGAGTAGATCCAGAATTAGTAAAGGAAATCCAGGAATCTTTCAGGGATTATGGAAAATTTGTTTTTTTATTTGACAGTGAGTGTAATTGAGTTGATTCTTGAAATAAAATTAAGAATCTTTGATTTTAAAGATATTTAAATTTAAAAGAAATTTGTTTTTCCTTTTAATGAAACAGAATATCGATTTCCAATATTTATTAAGAAAATTCAATGAAAACTAAGTCTTAGTTTCAAAATAATCGATTGTATGAGATTTCGTTGATCAATCTTCCTTTTAATTTTTAGAAGAATTTTGTTGTATCAAATGTAAAAGTCAATAGTAATTTTGTTTCTTCATTAAATGGTATTATTATCATTATATAAATTAAGCGATTCAAACCACTACCTGCACGATTTCATCATTCATGATCAGTATTGCAATGAAAGTATAATTTTCATTTTTTAATTGGAAATCAAATAAAGCCATTGCATATGCTTAGATGAGGATGATGACGATTATCGGAATAAATTTAGTGATGGAGAAACGAAATTTATGGATGATGGAAGCTCGATCAAATCAGTAAGCGAAGAAAATACCGGAAAATCAATAGCGACCTGTCAACAAAAAATTTCTTCAGCTACTCCACAAATTTTAAAGATTGCCGAAATAAGCAATCCAAGTAAAGCAAAGGTCTCAGTAACAGATTCATTAAAATCTCCATCGTTGAGGAAAAAGAGAACAAAAAGAAAGCTTCTTGTGACACTAATGTCAAACCTTTCCGATATTTCACCGAGTAAGCTTATGGGCATTTATTCATAACTTTTGTACCATTGAGATTTTATAGTTCCATCTCCCAATCTTGAAAAATCACCAAAAAACCAGAACTCTGTGGCAAGCGGTTTTCCTGTTCAGCAAGTCTCAAAATGTATTTATTAAGTTTATTTTATCATTATTTTTCCTATTTATTTTATTTAATTTTTATAATTATTATGTTGAATATTTTCTTATTGAATTGAATTGATTCTTTCTGTTTATTCTAGCTAATAACGACGCTGTCCATGATAGTGACTTTGAAGATTTATCTATAGGTAACAAGTTTTCCATTTAGCTTTCTGATACTTATAAAATGTCTTTCAGTTTATCCGAAAAGAAATGTAAACAAATCATTCCAGAAGAATGTTATTTCACCAACTAGTGAGGATTGTCTATTATTGATTTTCATTTCCATTCTTTTCATATTTCAAGAGAAATTACTAATTTCTGTTCATTAATTATATCTCTGAATATGATTTTAATCATTTTTAAATGATTAATCTTTATTCTTTTTGTTTTATTTTAATATTGATTTTTTACAATTTGTTGGTGCTTTCAGATTTGACCAAAACAAGTTTTTCGACATTCTCAGGTAATTTTATGTTCAATGTTTTTTGGTATTATTTTCTTTTATGAGGAGTTAGCTAAAATTTGATAGGTCTGGATGTAAAGGACGAGGCTTAGTAATTATAAGTGAAAGCTATTTCATTTTGGTTTCCGACCTGTTGAACTGACGAGATACTGTCCATATCATTTTGATTTTCGTTTGGCGCTCCTAATTTCTCTATCTAATTTCACATGTGTCGATGAAATTTTACCCAGTGATACATATTTAATCGCCTGCTGTTTTGAGTTACAGTATATTATTCATATTTTCCCCACGCAATTCTTTGTCGCCTCCCATAATTGTTTCTTGCCTTTGGTGAACAACCTCTCCGATTTCTCAAAAATTAATCAATTATTATTATCCCGGGTTTCGTTCCTATTTACGCATAAATTCATCTTTACATTAAGTCTGTTGTCGGTCACCAATATCTGGAACCAGAAATGAATAACTTTTACACTCTTTTATACGGGTGTCAGTAAAAAGTTAACTTGTTGACCTTGTGACAGTTCCAGGAAAAAAGATAATCAAGACGATGAGGTTCTTCTTGGAACTGTTGAGATAAAAATAATTGTTTGACGTGGCAACTTTATAAAAATATAAATTGTCCAAGACTCGGTTTCAGTAAAAAGAAATTTGTTAATTGATTAAATTTATTGATTATATATTTATATTGCATCAGTGATGTTCATGAGATAGTAAATAAAAGTGACTTCAACCTCTTTTGACCACAATAAACGCAATTTTCTGACCCTATTATACTTTCATGGTCGTCCAGCGATTCGTGGTGGTTGCGTGAGTGGTGATAACGGAAAAATTGTCACCTTCAAACACTTTTAAGATCATTTTTAGGCATGCGTACTCAGTGGTCTCTGGACGAATCCTATTTGATTTTTAAAGGAGTCCAGGAGGGACGAACTTGGGCATCTATTAAAGCTGCTTATTTCAAAAATTCATATCGTACAAATGTCAATATTAAGGATCGGTGGCGGGTAATTCTGCAAAAGCCTACTATAATGAAGGAGTTGCAAATGTTTCATGAATCCAAGCCAAAATAAATTTCATGTGTTCATTGTAAATTTTCAGTTTCTGTCTTGATCTTTTTAGTTTTCGAGTATGTGTAGATTTTAGGTTATTCGAGTTATTAATTAGTATCAAATTTTAACCTAGTAAATATAGGGTTCAGCACCTGTATTCCATTACAAAATTATATTTGTACATTTGATCGTATTTCTTCAAATTGAAATATGTGTTTTCATGAATTTTCAAATCATATTTTTAAAAATCAATGAATTAATGTAACAATAAATAATGGTAAATCAATAAATTTATGTGATGATGTGATTGTAATTTAAATTTGCCATTCAGAGTTTATCCGTTTATCTAATTTTTTTTCTTAGTGTCGTTTGTTCAACACAATTGGGTCATTTATAGGTTCTTATATCGATTATTTGGATCATTTCTCAGTGTGAGACTGACCAAATTCCACCAAGCAGATATAATTTTCTTTGGATGCAAACCTTGTTTAATTATTGAGGTTTCCTGGTGAAGCGGAAACCAACTACGTGTACTTCAAGCTTTTAAGCAAACACAATTTCTAATCTCCCGTCATGATTCGACAAAGAAGTCGCTTCATGTGCTTGCGTATCGAGGAAGAATTCGAACTGATATGGCATACGAATATCTAGTTTTGACCATATCAATTTGATTTCCTGTTCACGTTGTATTATGTATAACATCTAAGATTGTTCACTAGATAGCAGACCATGAAAGCTGTTGATTAAAAAACTTATAACGATTTAAAAAACTTTAAACAAAACTATTGCGTATTTTTTGTGCTTTACTTCTAAAGTAAAATTATAAAATACACAATTACACATGAAAGATAATATTGTTCAAATGACTGCCGAGACTTCTCAATGTCTTATTCTGTCCTCAAATTGTTTTTCGCTTTCATACATAAATCTGGTTAATTTCGCTTATCACTTCTTGAGTAGTTTGTGGGTTGGTTGTGTAAACTTTTGCTTTTAACATAGATCCAAAGAAAATAATCCAATGGTGTCAATTTTTACGATTTTGGCGGCCAGTTGAATCACCGTACTTGGAGATAATTTGGTCTGCGATAAAGATATTGTTGTTTTGGTTGTGTGGAATGTTGCACCGTCTTGTTGGAACCTTAAGTTAATTAAATTTATGTTCAAATGAGACCATAGAAAATCGTTTAGTATTTGTCGATATCGTTCCAAATTCACCATACATGAAATTCTTTCTAACCTCGAAAAAATAAGATCCAATCACACCTTCAGAAAAAACCACAATGAACAACAGCATCATATGAATGCACGATTTATCTTTTAATTCCTCTAGGATTATAAGAAGACCAAATATGACAATTTTGTTTGATTACAAAGCCGTTGAGTTGAAAAATGGCTTCGTCGATAAAAATGGTCTTCTGGTAGAAATTCAACCTAGCCGCTTTGTTTCCGAGAACCAAATCGACAAACGCACGATGTTTACGGTGGTCTGGAGGTTTTAAAAACTGAGTCAATTGATTTTTAAGTTTTTCTTTGAAGTTCGTCACATTGATGTTGATGAAGACCCAACTGTTGTTTAGTTACATTTATATTGAAATTAGATTTCTATTATTTGAAGCAATTACGAAAAATATTTCGAAATATCTTAATATTTTATTCATTTGTTGTGTTGACATAAGTCAGCGCACCTGACCTACATTGAGGTTTCTGTGGGCTTACCTAAAGAGCTCGTTATCTCACTCTAACAAAAACACTGTTAAGATCCTAAGATGATGGTTAAGTTGATTTTTGAGGTGGAGCTTTCTGTTACACCTAGGCCTTAACGGTTGAAGGTTGCTAATGAATGTGTTCGGTTAGATTTAGAAAACGATTTAACTTTTAATACTTTTATTTTGGTTCAAAATCGATATTGAGTGATAAATTTGATTTTGTTAATTGTAATTATTATTTATGAAAAATCCTCTCGCACTTAGGCTCAGAGGTCCTCGATTAAGAAGAAAAATATATTTCACCATCCTACTTAGCGTGTGAAATATGAACAATAAAAAGAAAAAGGTAATAGGAAATAGGAACAAAAAAATTAAATGATCCTCAGGTCCTGGCTTGAGTATTTAGTTATTTATTTACTAAAAACTGTGTCTTGTCTAACAAGACAAGCCTGTTTTAATAGAGTATTGAAATAACACAAATATGAATATAAAACTTATTAAAGATCGATTCTAGTCTTGTGAACCTTTGGCTCCAAGCTAGTTATATATTATATTATTAATATAGATATAAAACTTAATAATAGTAAGACTTTGTTACATAAATGCAACAAGTATTAATACAATTTTTTATTATTATAAACCAAATTCTTTTACTTAAAACTTTCCAATATCTATGATTTAAATTTTACTAATAATGACAAATAAACAACAATGTGCAAAGATAAAAATTTATTATTATAATAAAAACTTTGTTACAAATATGCAACAAGTTTTAAATATAAAAATTTTACTCTATCAAAAAAAGCATATAGTTGTCCACTTGATTGATTATCTCCGGATTTGATTCCTCGTACTTGTAATGTTGTCCTTTGGTATCAGCTAACGGTGTTGAACTTTGATCGTTTCTACTGATTTACCCTTCAGCGATGTTTTCAGTATTTAATAATTTTTTCTTCTTTTTTTCGTGTTAATACTTTAATACTTAAATACTTTGTTCTTGTGGGTGGGGTTGCGTTGGCCAATTCTTGCAATGGTCGGTTATCAGATGTGGGTATGATGTCAGTTTTGGTGAAGCTTTTTCAGTTGGTTCCAGTGGTTGGTTTGCTTTCCGTGGGCTAGAATGCTGATTTGATTCTGTCTGCGTCCGTTTGCTCGAATATTGAAATATAATTTTTCTTTTTACTCCTGTTTATTTTTTGTCTGATTTTCTTGTAATTTCTTCTCGCTTTAATATGCTTCTTTAATCCTTCTCTTTTAAAATTGGTAATAATTCTATTGGTAATAATAATTCTATTACCCTTCTTTTTTCTATTTTTATCATTTTTTCATTTTTTGATATAAAAATTCTTTTTGGTTTTCTATTAATAGTAACCATATTATTATTTCTCTTTAAAATATAATTTACAGGTAGTATTAATAATAATTCCTACATATAAATAAATAAATAAATAAATATAATCGCTACTAGTACTAATACATGTTATTACTATATCTTATCTTATTTATTAATACTAATATTCATACATGTCATTACTATACCTTTATTATGCTATTTCACTTCCTTTTGTTTATTATTTATTATCATTTAATTATCGTTTTATTATTTATAAATCAGTCAAAATCGATTTTTCTTTAATACATATATCAATAAAAAAGGAAATACAATGCCACAAATATACAAAACAATACAACAATAAGGATCACTTGATTATAGAAGGTCAATACAACATTAAGAATCACAAATATATAAATAGGTTTGTTAAGATCCTGGATAATGATGGACAAAAAGGATGTTAAAGATCGGAGCTTAAATATCTCTCAGGTCTCAACGGTTGAAGGTTGCGTTTGTGCGTGTTCGTTTAATTAAAATTCACTGAGAAAACGATTTTTAGTTT
>JBBMKC010144705.1:0-15811 GCA_037834085.1 Bipalium vagum
TTTCTTTATATAAAACTGATTTAAATTTTTAATGACAAAATTAAAATAACATTGTATTTAACGTTCAAATTTATTCCTTTCAATGGACTTTGTTAGTGACAAGCTATGCAGTTATTTAGATTCAAATCCTAGGGATGTATTGGTGATGGACAATTGCAGGTTCCATCACCGCAAAAATGTTATTAAGTTACTTACAGATTTCTGCCACCATACTCGATTCGGCTACAATTCGCAAATACTGTATCATCTTTTTATGAGAACCATTATAGATCGGGACGATTAATTACTTAATTACTCATGCGTAACGATATAGATTTAAGTGATTATTTTCGCAACATGGCGGTTTATAGAAAAACCTTGGCGAGACAATAATTTATTTAGTGTACTTTTCCATTAAATATTTCTGAATAATTTTTCATATATTTCTGCATAACCCTGTAATTAAATTATATGACTAATTTTTTGTCTGATAAATACAAATATTCAAAATTTATTTAAAAATTTACATGTGGTTACAAACCCTGTAACTTCGAATGTCATTTAAAAGAAAAATGTCTGCTCAATTCTTTTTATTAGATATTTGGGATCTTTTACCTTTTTTCCCCATGTGGGGAAAAAAAGCAAGAGATTTTTATTGGGGTTTACAGAAAAATCTCGAACTAATCCGTAGTGTTACAACAGATGTAATTGTTAATTACCTTTTCAAAGGTGTTTTAAACAAATGCTTTCAATGTAAATGCTGTGCCAAGTCAATTATAAGAAATATATTAGCATACGAACAGATTCTATTTTTGTGAGTTATCGATTTCATATAAGTATTGGTTTGAAGTTGCTAAGTTGATGTTGATAAAAAAATTGGATTGACTTCTGTGATGACTTAAGAAAATTTTGTGATTATTAATCCACAGTAAACCTTTGTAAATTAGGTGGTCAAGGAATTATATGCCAGATCGATGAAAGTTTATTTAGGCATAAACAAGCACAAGTACACGCAGATTATTTTTCGATCTTGGTTCATCCAATTTAATCATACATAGAAAACTGAAGAAGCTTAGGATAGTCAACAGTGTAAAGTATTTCCCCATCAATTGACCTCTCAACAAGTAATACGTGTTTGGATGTTTGCAGTCAACTGCTAAATGAAGGAATGGACAGTTGTCTGGTCAGGCCTTTGATTGCTTGTTACGAAAAATGAATATTCTTCCGTAATCCAGACACAACAAATCAGTGCTTAGAGATGGGTACCTTACCGAAACCCATTGTCAAACAAGGAAAGTTTGAACAAAAGCTCATACTATGCGTCTGTTAAATTTCGAAGTTTTCGTTTACTTTTAGTTCTAGATGGGTGCGCCAACGACGCCAATCTTTATTAATAGGAAATGAAAGGAATGCAAAGTTCTGTCCCAAAAGTACCCAGTTCTGGTGAAGAGACAACTAGTAATTATTCGGCAAGCAATAATTCTCCAGCCAATATGGCTCGAATAACTCACCAAAAATGGAGAGAATTGAACTAATGTTTCATGCTTCATGCTCCCCAGACCTTGCACGAAGTGATTACGTTTATTCAGATCTATAGCACCTTTTCTTGAAAACAAATCCTTTGCAGACTTAAAGGATGTCAAAGTGGAGCTTCCTGAATTCTTCGACTGAAAGCCGTTAGAATTTTACCGGATAGGAATGAAAAACATAACAGATTGTATTTTGAAGATTAAATTAGTAAAGACCTTTGTAATATTCTAGTAT
The DNA here is from genome assembly GCA_037834085.1 of Bipalium vagum. NCBI lineage: Eukaryota > Metazoa > Platyhelminthes > Tricladida > Geoplanidae > Bipalium > Bipalium vagum. The sequence goes on from JBBMKC010144705.1 coordinate 1,744, forward strand.
ACTGAATTTATGACCAATGTTGATTTCGGAATCTAGTGTGCATCCATCTTCCAAGATTTTTCACATGTCATGTAGTCATCTGTAAAATGTTGCCTTAACAACTCTTGGTTGAGTTGCAATGCCGGGTTTTCATTCAGTATTGTTTCCAATGGCTCTGTTTCAATTTTGTGGGGTGCACTAGACTGATCTCAATCACTTACGTAAAAATTACTCGCCTTAAGACGTCTAAATCAATAAAAGTGTTAGAAGATATCGTTCCTTCAACAAGAATGGAACACATTTATTTTCAAATTTTTACATATTTTTCCTTGTTGGTATTCATAACGAATGTATGTCGTAAATACTTAATCAATGGCCACCATGGATTTTAATTTTTTTAATATTAGTTAATAAATAACTAAAAAAAATTTTTCAATTACCTGATGTAATACATAACTGTAATTAAACAAAGATTAAATTATTATGTAGTTGTAAGAATCAGATTTTAAAATCTATGCATACACGTAATAAAACTTGTTTTCAATAAACATTTTTTCAAGGAAAGTTAAAAAATATCAAAAATAAAATTATGAATATTAGAAAGCAAGCAAATTTGTATCACTATTTTGATTTGAAATAATTTTTAGACTAACTATATTGTTATGATTTTTTCGTTTTTTATTATATAACATTCTTAATTTTTATTGGTTAATTGTCTATTGCGAACTGAACTGTAAATACCTTCAAATGAATAAAAATTGTAAATTGAAAAATCTTTATATTATAATCATGTTTCATTTAGAAACCAACCAGATGTCCATACTAACACGATAAATTCTGAGTAAGTATTTTTGGTATAAGTATTCGTTATTCGTTTAGTTATGACATTTTCACATAAATTTTGTATGAAAGTATTATTTTTTTTTAAAATTTTTATTATTTGTTTGGAACATTTCAAAATATTAAGTTAATACTAGGTCGTTAGAAAAATCCCTGGCCTAACATAGAAAAACAATTTTTCAAGACATGAACTAGATTTATTATTCAACTTAGTCTCCTTTTAGGAAAATAAATCTCTTCCATCGAATTTCAAGTTTTTTATACCCTCTGAAAAATATTATTTCTCCAACTCTTCAAAATGCGCTGTAGTTTCAGCTATGACTTCACCATTTGTGTGAAACCTTTTACCAGAGAGCCATCTTTTAAAGGTTGGGAATAAGAAAAAATCGCTAGTTGCTAAGTCCGGAGAATACGATGGCTGTTGAAGCAAATCGTAGTGCAATTCGCGTATTTTAGCCGTTGAAATTACACTTCAATGAAGTGGTGCATTGTTATTATGCAACAACAATTTTTTGTTAAATGTGGTTGTTTTTCTACAATTATATTACTTAATTGATCCATTCATCCTGCTTAATATTGTCCCGTTATCGTTTTCCACTTTTCAAGGAAATCAATAAAAAGTATTTCATGGGCGTCCCAAAAAGCAGTTGCCATAACCTTTCCAGCCTACTGCTATGTGTGAAGCACTTTTACCGGATCATTCCCACTGCTTTGACTTTCGTGATGATTCCGGTGTGTAATTATGTATCCACGTTTCATCAACAGTATATAACGACGGAAACATTCATTTGGATGCTTAAATATAGCTTTGAATCATTAACTCGTTGTTGCTTTTGATCGATTGTCAAAATCCGCTTTATCCATTTTGTGACAAGCTTTTGCATTTTCAATTCATAGTGAATTTTTTTCAATCACTATTGCCTGATATCTTTGCCAGATTAGATAACTTGCGGATTTTGATTTTTCGATCATTCATAATTGTTTCGTGGATTTTTTGAATGTTCTCTGGCACAACCACTTCAATTGGAAGACCGCTTATACGATCTCGTTTAAATTCAGCAAACAATTTTTTTTACCGTTGAATACGAAGGAACAGAATTACCATAATATTTATCCAGTTTTTCTTTTTCTTCTTTTGGTGTTTTCTTTCGTAAAAAATAATGCTTAATTAATATGCAAAATGCACCTTTTTCCATGTAAAAAAATGAAAACTGACTGTAATTTTAATGTTAGTGGATAATTTAAACAAACTGATAGATTTCATTAAAATTTGGAATTTCATAGTTTACAAGAATGTATTTTTCATTAATTTTGGTAATTTTTTACTATTAGGTCGTCACATATGAAATGTCCGATTTTAAAACTAATTTTTTAAACTACTATTTTCACATAATATTTAACATTTGGAACTTATTTAAATATCATTTTGAAGAGTTACATATTGAGAATCAATATATAATATTTGTTTTAAAAAGTGAATTATTTAAAATAATTTTAGAAAGCATGGGAATGATATTAAAAAATACGGAAATGCGAGCAATTATTTATACGAATGAAAATTAATATATAATGCATCAGAAGCTGCCCGAAACAACAATTTCGCATTTGGAGAGGGATCAGCTAATGAAAGAACTATTACCAAGCAATCAGTTCGAGAAAAAGGAAAAACCTTATTCGTTAGTCGTCAGACCATTTCCTGACATTTGAAAGTCATTGGAATGAAAAAAAAATAGATCAATGGGTTTCACATTTATTGAGTAATTATCAAAAATCGTAGAGATTGAAAATTTGCCAAATACTACTGGATCGAAATGAAAAAGACCCATTTTTAATTCGCATCGTCACGTGTGATGAAAAATGGGTTATTTGTTACAATAGTAGACGTTCTGCTCAATGGTTAGATGCCGACCAAGTTCCTTTAAATTGTCCAAAGCCGGATTTATACCCGAAAAAAACAATTTTAACAGTATGGTGATCTATGGCTGAAGTCATACATTTTTCTTTATGCGTTAAACAACCTTCTTTGGTCAATAGGAAAGGAATCATACTCTTGCATGATAATACCAGACCACATGTGTCAAAGAAGATGTTGCAAAAGCCGTTAGACTTAAAAATTTAAACTTTGAAACATCCACTAATTCGCGCGATCTAATTGTTTTGCATATAGTTTGATCATGATTCAGCACTTCAAAGTAAACTAAACTATTCATGTTCCACAACACATAAATAGATAACATTGAAATGCTCTAACAATAGGATTTTGAAGAGAGGAAGTATGACAATTTTATCCAAAATTTGTATTGAATTTTTAAACATAAAATACGTTTTTTGAAGGTCAATTCAGAGTTAATTGCAAATTTACCGGATTACGAAGATACAATGATCGGAGGAAATGGTATAATAGTCGAGATGGACGTAACAAAATTGGCCTAACGAAAAGATCATGAAGGCCATCATACTGAAAGAGTATGGGTCATCCGTAGTTCCGACTATACAGAGAAAAAAAATTTTAGTTATCTAATTGTTCTGGAGATACATTATTGGAATTAATTAAAAACAGGTCGGATTCATAATTTATATTAATATCTGGAAAGTCTACAATGGTCTTTAGCAAAATAAGTGTGGACACGAAACTGTTAACCATTCTCTAAGTTAAAAAATCAAACAGATGCCCATATATATATAACTGAAGGTCTTTGGAATGATTTAAAAATGGGAATAAATTAGTCATAGAAGACATTTTTCTTGTATGTGTCTGGAGGAGGAAGTACATAAATAATTTGTAGGAAGCCTTTCTAATAACCTTTTAAATTCACTTTGAATTTGTGTAAAATAAAATAATTTTAGACTTTTTAGTTGCATAACAAAAATAAGAAATCATAAACAATAAAAATTGTAATTAGAATTAAATACCACAATACTTATCAAATAAATATCAATCTAAAACTCTTAAAGTCCTATAATAAACAAAACTAACTTTCAACGCTCATATAGCCAAATATTTATTATTTAGAAGCCAAACAGATATGCATGGTATCAAATTATTACATTCTGAGTAAGTATTTTAGTATAAATATTTATTTATTTATCTACGCCTTTGTCACATTAATTGTATCTGAAAGTATTACAAAAAAAAGTAATTTAAAATATTTTATTTGGAAAACTTCGAAATATTAGGTTTAAAGAAATAAATAGCGATTTTTGACATTGAAATTCAAATGAACAGATCACAGCTTATAAAAAATTTTATTTATGAAAAAAGAAACCATTACAGTGTAATCATTTCTCAAGAGTTTATTTATCCAGACTCGATAAAAATCTTGAGTTCTATTCTTTAGAGTTAGAAATTCATTAGTTTGCGTTTAAAATTCATTGGTTTGAGTTAAGACTGTAAATGGTATAGATGTTTCAGTCTAATGCCACCATCATCATTAGGGAATGTTCTATCACTGAAGAACTTGTCCAAATGTTTGAAGAAATAATAATCAGTAGGCGAGAGGTCTTGTCGGACAGAATTTCAATATCAACCTGGTTCAATTTTGTACGCTATATTGCGTAATGTGTGGTCTGCTGTTATCATACGAGAAGCACTGAGCCTTTTCTAGTAAATGCACTTTAGTTTTAATAATTTTTTCATACAATACTTTTAAGCAACAATTGTTTGACTACATTTCAAGAATTTATAATAGATCAAATCAGTGGAACATTATCAAAGAGTCACCAGAACCTTCCGTTGGTGCAACTGTGATTTAGGAAAACGTTTAGGAAGTTCAAATAAATCTAACCACTACTGAGAAAGTTGGCGTGTTCGTACAGGATCTATTTCTCAGCACATGTTCCAATTTAATCTAAAAAGTTTCCTTTTTGCTGCGCAAAAGAAGTGCTGAAGACACCTCAAAACGACATAATTTTTACTTTTCTGTCTAATTTGTGGAACCCATTTGTCGAGTATCTTTGACTTTCCTATTTCTCTCAGAAGGTTGGAAACAGTCACAGCCGAAACACCTATCACACAGCTAAGCTCTCGAACAGTTTTACTTGAATCAGTATCAACCAGTACCCTCCAATCATCATTGAAGAAGGAAGATTTTCGTCAACGAACATCTTTCTCTTGAATATCTTCATTTTCGTCCTTAAATATCTGAAATCAGTGTTGAGTCCGACGTTCACTAGGGGTACCTTTTCCAAGTATGCCGTTTGTGTAGCAATACCATCCATTTTGTATTCATAGAGGAACACTTCTAATTTGGATGTCGTTCATCTCGTTTTCAAATGCCCAAAAATATTTAGATAATTTTTCTTTATTAAAGATTTTTGTTGACTTACCTTTTTAAAAGGTCTTCTTTTAAGATATTAAAAAATTTATATTAATTAAACAAAATTTTATTTAACAATTCATAATGTAAAAGTGAAGTCATAGAATTCCCCACTAATTTCTTTACAACCAAATATCTTCAAATTACTTAAGTATTTTAAATTAAAAATTTTCGAATTGTAATTATTTATTATTCAGAAGTCAAGATGATGCCAATAATTACTCTTCGATACCATATGAGGAGTGAGTATTTTTAGTATAAATATTCATTATTTATTTATTTATTCTAATGTTACTTTAATTGTTGTTGAACGTAATTTAAGTAAGTTGAAATACTTTTGTATTATTTTTTAAATGTAAGTGATTTGGAAAGCATTCAAAGTACCATGAAATTAATATAATATTTTAAATTGAAAATTGCTTTTAATTAATTATTTATTATTCAGAAATCCAGATACCAATAATTACACTTCGATACCATATGAAGAGTGAGTATTTTTGGTATATATATTCGTTATTTATTTATTTATTCTAATGTTACTTTAATTGTTGATGAAAGTAATTTAAGTAAGTTAAAATACTTTTGTATTATTTTTTAAATGTAAGTGATTTTGAAAGCATTTCACACTACTTGCAAATTAATATAATATTTTAAATAGAGAACTTTTATTATAATTTTTAATTATTTAGAAATACAACAGATGTCAATATTGACCCGTTGACAATTTCTGATGAGTAAGTATATTTTATACATTTTACACGCCAAGAAGCTATAATTTCATAACTTTAATTTTAGTTTTACTCTATTATTAATTTTATATTATATCGATATATATATTAGGTTGTAACAATTTCTCGTGATTTTGAAATATATTGTTTCAAAAGTTTATATATTGATAAACAATAAAATATTATTTACAAATAATAATGAAAAATAAATTGGTAAAGTAATTTTCGTTATTATTTAGGACATTCTCCAATCTTTTCACTACTTTCTAAAACCTTCATTCTAAAAATTGTTAGATATACTCAAAGAAATTAGTCAATCTCTGTGTAAGGACGTCCTTCTCAATATTAGTCGCCATTTGGTTAGTCAGCAATAGGAAGATAGAAATATGTTGGCACAAGCTCTGGCGAATGCGGGTTTTAAAGGAATTCTTAATCGAATTCTTTTGCCAAGATTTACTGTGTGCTGTTTCGAGTTATCAGAAGAATTACTTTGAGTGTTTTATGTTATGTTACTTTATGTCATGTTCCACCATCTTAGTGTGTCCAAAGTCAAACGTCAATCCCATAAAAATGTGCGCATATTTCATTAATGAATTTCGTAATTGCATCAATGGTTGTTCTGCACAAGAATTTCAATCAATTTTTTGCACTCTTCATTAGTCATTTTTTTTCTTTATCTCCACCTCAATACTACCGATTTCACACAATTTGACTCCAAATAATCTCATCAAATTTACACCACCGACAAAACCTGGTTGTATATTCCGTACTATTACGATATCTACTTCACGATATTTTTCTTTCCATCTGACACTCACTGTACAGGAACCAAGAGGTCTTTCGCCACCTTCCGAAAAAAACTCCACTCAGCAATCACTGTCTCTTCACGAACTTCGGCATACCCACTTTCTTATAATACTCTTTACTCATCACCGTGACTGAAGCTCCTGAGTCCCACAACATTTTCAAATTTATACCATCAATCGGCACTAGGCTCCATCGTCGTCCATCTTCTGACAGGAAGAACATCGAGTCTCTGCTGTTCACATTCCGATTTTGAAAATTTTCTAATGATTTCATCCCACCGACGAAATGTAAGCGACGGAATTGTTCAGGTTTTTGCATCCCCTTCTTTTTCCAAATTATCTTCACCTTCTGAAATTGAATCTTCCATTTCCTCCTGTATACACAATACTGGCCTTCACGGTCTTCACGAGTCCTCTTCTAATAGGTGACATTCTCGAAAGTAGTATCCATGTTTTTCGAATCTTCTCTGATCATTGCCATCATTAATAGGGTACTAATGAAAAAATCTCTTGGTTTTTAGTTCTATCTCCTTGTTCTTTCAGAGTTCTTAATACATCTAATGAAATTCATTTTCAGAAATATTTCTTTTGTCATTTTTAGCAAAACATTATCAACCATCTATTTAGACTTTCTGCGATAGTTTATTAATTTTTCTAAATCTTCGACTTATATAAAGAGTGTATACGAAAAAATATGGTCGCATACAAACACACGTGACACTTAGATATAATTGTAAAAATATAGGTAAGCATACAGATCTATAGCTGAATCATTAATTTATGATAAAGAATCTATAATTTTTTAATTTCTATGAAATTTAGAAAAATGGTCTCCACAAAATAAAGTATTCGCGAATTAATTGTGCGCGAAAAGCTGGAAAATGTGGATTTATCTCACAGAGATATTGCAAAAAACTTAAATGTTGCCAAATCAACGGTAACACTTGTGCTTAAAAACTTCGATAAACGATTAAGAACAGAAAAAAAGTTAGAAGTCGACGAAAGAAATGATTAGTCTCAGAGAAAAAGGCCAAGGAAGTGATATGTACATTTCATAAAAATCCCGGAATCTCTATTCATAATACGGCTAAAAAGTTAAAATGTCGCCTGGCTGTGTTCAAAAAGGCCGCAAAAAGGAAGGTCTGAAATCATACAAAGTTTCAATGGTTCCAAACAGAAACGATAAACAGGTAACCGCCAAATATCGTTCACGAAAACTTTATGACAATATCATGCACAACTTTGACTGCATGATAATGGACGACGAAACTTATGTCAAGGCAGACTTCAATCAAATTCCTGGTAAGCTTTTCTATACTTCAAAAGAAGTAAAGCCGATGTTGCATCAAAATTTAAGGGAAAAATGTGAATAAGTTCGCAAAAACATATTTGGTTTCGCAAGCAATTTGTAAATGTAGTTTGAAAATCAGGGTTTTTGTAACCTGTGGTACTATGAAGCAAACTACTTATATTGAGGAGTGCTTGCAGAAACGACTTCTTCCTATGTTACTTGTTCATAACGTTCCAGTTGTGTTTTGGCCTGATTTGGCAACATGTTACTATGGAAAATCGGCCATGGACTGGTACAATGAGAATGGGGTCTATATTGTACCGAAGACTGACTGCTCCAACTCTGACCAATTGAAAAATATTGGGCTCTAATGAAAAGGAAATTATTGTTAACAAAACAAAACGTGAAAAATGAAAAGGAATGGGTCAGAATATCATCTGAGGTTACTCAAAATGATAGGCAGCACCTAATGGGATGTTTAAATTTCAAACTTCGATCTATTACATACAATACCGCCAAATAATAAAATATGTAATTTTTTGTAAATATATTCTTATTACGTTTTTGGATATTCATAAAATTTGTGTTCAGCTAAACAAATGCGGATTTGATAGCTGCTTTTTGCCGACCAGTTTTTTTTCATATACACCCTTTAAGTCTAAATTTAACCTTTCTTCAAAGCCGATAGGTTTTTCAACAATCTTTATAGTTGCCTAAATAAAAACTAGACTGCAAATTTCGATTAAAAACACATAGAAAATCTTTAATCTAAATTAAATTTTTGAGTTTTTGCAAAAATATATTGATATTCAAGTCATTAATGAATATATTTAATATAAATAAGTTTATTTATTCAAAATTTTCAGAAATAACGATGTTCTTGATTTATTATTACGTATCTATCGAAATGAAAAATTTTGAAAATTTCTCATTATTATGTTATGAATTAAATGTTCTTTTGTTGATTATAGATCTTCATCAGTCTTTACTCAACTTCAAGAAAATATTTTACCGGAGAAAGATGATTTCAATTCGAAACCTTAAAATATTGTAAAACACAAGTGTGATTATTTTGGAATATTTTAACAATTGCTTATGATGTTTTTACTCTGAGCTAACGTTTTATGAACTCATCTTCGAACTTCGCAATAAAGTTTTTTCGATCTTATTAATCACTAAACTATATCAACTTATGATGAAAAATGAATGCGTCTCCAACACTTGTTACATCGAGATTTGTAAAATGAATATATGATTCAGTTTAGTTTTAATCTTTAACGAAAAATATCTAAAATAAATTTTGTACAATTGTGGAGACTACAATCTGATCAAACAATCCAAGACGGTCAAGAGCAGCCAATTCAAGACGGACAAGAACAACAAAAACAGAAAACCATAAAAATTACAGCCAAAAACTGATAGAAACAGTGACATTATCGTGATCTTTGGAATGATAGTGTGTTTTGATTTTTAATGATATTTTCGAACTTTAGAGTATATATGGTTATAAAGTTTTAGTCCAACATTGTATATATATGTATTAAAAAATGTAAGTCGTCTTTGATTGATCCTTGATTAAAAAATAAATAATAAAATGAAATATAATGGATAATAAAATATAAATTATTATTTATTGTATGAAATTTTTGGGAATTCAAAGAAATTTTTACTACAGTAACATAACGTTACCAAAAATAAATAAAAAGTAAAATTTTATAGTAACAATTAAAAGAACGGTAAAAATAGTAATAAGAATAAGTAGGAAAATTTTAATAAGAAAAGGAAAGTTGCTTTAAAAGAAAATTAGGCTAGAAAGTCTAATATAAAAAGATAAGAAAAATAGCTGTCAGGCTGAAACAAACAAAAAATATTATATTTGCAAGTTGAAACGTTCGAAATCGACAGTCCAGTATCAACGTAAACAAACAGGACCACTGTCAACCAAAACCCACATCGGAATATAATTATTCACGATAAGCTAGTATCAACATAAGTAAACAGAAACTGCTAAAGGCCCAGACTAAAATCAGGATCCATCCGGCTATATATATTAAAGGTATCAAAAAACGTTCTCAAAAAAAAGAAATAAAGGTTTTTTTAAAAAAAATTTTATGCCCTAGTTATTTTTTCACAGTAAATTTTATTTCTATTAATTTATAACTTGTTACACTTGTGTGACAAAGTTTTATAACGTTAATATTTTAATTTATTCTTTGTAAATTTACCGTATCATTTTATATACTATTAAATCAGTTTTTATTATTTTAATAAATTTATTTATCAAACGTCACTAATTTTAATGCTAGCTTGAAACCTAGAGTTCTCAAGACTAGTTTCCCGAAAATAGATAACTCGATTCATAATAATAATAATAATAATTAGAAGTTGACCGTAAAAGTTATTGTTTAATTTTAATTAACACAAGTGTGTCGACGTTAGACAAGGCACACATTGTTGAAACAAATAAATAAATAATCAGGCTTGGACCTGAGGATTATATAATTTTGTATTCTCCTTTCCTTTTTTCTTTTTTCTTTTGTTATTTCACGCGCTAAGTAGGGCGGTGAGATAAATTTTTCTTCTTAAATCGAGGACATCTGAGCCTAAGAGCGAGAGGATTTTTCTTAATAATAAATATAATTAAATTATTTTTCAATTAATCAGGGACGATATCACTCCTTTGTAAAATTATTTTAAGTTTTAAAAGTCAAATCATTTCCTCAATCACTTTAAATAATTTTAACGACCACGTAAACAAGCAACCTTCACACGTTAAGACCTAAATATATTAAGCTCCATTTTTAACATCTATCCACCTTTTAGGATCTTAACATTATGTCTGTTAAAATGTCACCTATTGGTTTCACATATGGTCTGAATATTTTTGTCAGTCAATAGGAATTTCAATTTAAGCTCGTAGAATTATTACAATACTGTATTATTATTATAATTTAATATTTTATAGATATAAAAATGACAATCGTGCATAAAATCAAATGGGTGTAATAATAATGCGCGTTTTAACATATGAATTGATCAATGGTTATAAAGTCGGTTAATCAGTATAAAAGGAAATGCTCGAGTCAGTCAGGACCCACAAGAGATCGTTAAAATAAATTTTGCGATTTTGCATGATTTTTGTTGAAACTTGAAAAAGGTCGTTGTTCCATTATCAGAAGAGAATTTTTTCTAAGACAAGAAGATTTTACAATGGGCCCATTTAGATTGAGACTTTCTAGATGACCCTAATAGGGTCTAGTAGACGACCCGGGAACCCATTGTTTTCACGGTGAGCATACGTTTTCTTATCTTTTTTCCAGTAAATTTCATAGCTGTCATTTAATTATTCATTTTACAATAACTTTTTTTTTATTATTGCTGTAATTAATTATTTTTATTTATAATAAAGTTGAGAGTTGATTCGCTATCATTAATTGAGTCATTTAACATTTCATTAACTCATTGTGTGAGTTAAGACCTTGCTTATCGTTGTGTGTAGATTATTGAATAAAGTTTATTGTGATTTGTTTAGATTCATACACCGAGGGATAACATTTATTGTGGTTGCTTTGGATTCCAGTGTCTTTTAAAACGAATATGTTACTGACAGTAAGGGAAGGAAATCAGAAATTTGAGTTCACACATTACTATTTGAGGTGTAGTAGTAACACTATGAAGACCGCAAAAAATGTTAATTTTAAAAATTGAAGCTTGAAGAGCACCGAAACAAAAATATAAACGTGACCATTTTCGAAGACAAATATAACATTCCAATTCCCATCATCAGATCAAGCCTTATTGTGTATTCCTAATTATTATTTTTATTATTGTGAGATAAATTGAAAATTAGTCGAAGGAAGTACCTTAGCGGTCAGAGCAGTCCACGCGCATGTTAAACTACGATATTACAATAGCTCTAAATATAAATACAGAAAATTTTAATTTTATTTTTTATGGTAATTGCCTTTTTCATTGTAACCAAATGGTTAAGTTGTTAATCCATCATTTAGAATAATTCTTTTATCATCAAATGAATCTAATGATGTTTTTTGTTCTTTAATAATACATATTATGCTTTTCTAATTTCAATCTATAATTATCTGAAATATAAATTTTACTATTGGAAACAGAGTGTCCGAGATCTACACTAGTTTTAAAACATTTATCAAAATGTTCATAATTAGATTTCTTTTGTGTTGATTCTATTATTCCTTTCATTCAAACCGTTGCGTCTTCAGTTGTTTTATTGCCTTAGGGAAAAGAATCAAGCACAGCTTGATAAAGACTTCGTCCGGCTACTGCGTTGTAACAATAACATTTTGATTTTAGAAATATTCATGTATAAGTTTTTTATCTTCTTCTAATTCATCCTTAAATTTACACAAATCTGTTGGATGAATATATTGTTCAAATTTCCCTACTTCCTTTTCTAAACTAGAATTGAATGGAATTTGTATTTCTAAAAATATTGAACCAGTATCTCCATAACGAATTTTCCAATCCTCTATTATTTAATCAATACAATCATAAAAACATGATACATTATTAATTTAGATAATTCTAATATTGTAAATCCTATAAAGTTAAATTTATCATGTTTAACATTATTTCTTACACAATGAACAGTTATGACAACTTCACTAAATACAGTACAATATTTATAATTATGTTTGGGAACAATCCATTTAAATCTTTTAGGTTCATACACAATTTCCATATCTTGTCTATTTATAACATTTTCTAATGTTTTTCCATAGAAACCATTGTTTATTAATTTAAAAAATGTTTTCCAAATTCGTCTTTATTTTTCTTTACCTCAATTCTTTTTTTCATATTTAATTCAATGTAAGATTTTAACAAATTAGATTTTGGATGTTCTAATTTTCTATGAATTTTAATTAATTTCATCCCATCGTCTAAATACCAAATGAAATTAAATACCATCCTTTCTTCAATTACATAATTAATTTTTTGTTGTATCTTTCCTTTCCTTTGGATATTCTAAATAAAGTTCATAAACATGTCCTGGATTTTTTTCACCTGTTAATGTTTTTTCATAAATAAAATTTGTTTCATCTTCAATAATCCATTCCATTTCTCCAGCTGGTAATTTGTCTATCATTGCTGAAGGATATAAAATATTTGCATCATAATATAATAAATAATTTTCTCTAAAAATATTTCATACATCATATCAAATTTTTTTCATTTTAGAACATCCTTGATGTTGAAGAAGCGAAGCTTGAAATTCATTAACTATTTTATTAAATTCTTCTTCATCAGGTTCTTTTAAATAAGGATTATAATTAGAGTTCACTTTTTATTATTAAATTTTATTTTTCTGTCACCTAAAACAAAACTTATTCTTTCACGAATTCCTTTATCAAAAATAACATATCATAACTTTTTTCATTATAATTTTTTAATTTAACTTTTGTGTATTTTAAACCTGCTAACCAAGTTAATCCTGGTAATGAATAACAGTAACAAGGATTAATTCCATAATCTTTTAAACAGGTGTCTCTAAATCTTTCAAATAAATCAGCAAAGATTAACACATTTATTTTAAATTTTCCATTGTAAAATCATAACTGTTTTTACATTTTAATTCTTTCCTATTATTTTGGCCTTTAACATAATTTTCTTCTGCAATTTTTGATTGCTTTAAAGTTGAGTAAAATTTTTCACAAGGTGGAATATTTTCTTTCATTATTTTCTGTATTCACAAGGATAAATTCCTTTCATATTTGTTAAACCATATTTTTTAAAAAATTTTACAGTCTTGTGCTTTTAAAGTTGATCCCATAGATTCTAAAATATATGGAGTGAAAAATCTAAAATTCTTATACATTCAATTTCTAATGAAATATATTCTTCATTCTTGACACAAGATATTAGTTAGAAGACTTTTTTCTCCTTAATCAGGGAAAAATCAGATTAAATACTTTAAATATTAAATGAATATCATTATATCCATTATAAAAATATAAAGGAATAAATTTAGTATATTTTGCTCGAAGATTACATTTATTATATACTGGTGGAAATATTTTTTCTGACACTTGTTATTTTTGTGATAAAAGAATAAATATTATATATTTTTGAAAG
>JBBMKC010144814.1:0-15807 GCA_037834085.1 Bipalium vagum
ATATTTCTAAATTAACATAGTTCAAATCATAAAACTTTTAATATAATTCGTAATCTACAATTATTTCGATATTTACATGGTGGCCCAAAACATATAGACGGCATTGTATACACTAATCGTTTTTCTGTTATTATTAAGTTTTAGATTGTTTTGTTCAGCCTAATAGATATTAAGATCAATTTTATTAGTTATTATTGCACATTTTACTTCAAAGGCATTTTGTAAAATCTTTCTATTTTTGCAAATTTTTACTTTTAAAATTTTTAAATTATGTCAGTATCGAAATAAAGATTCTATTACATAAATTATAAACAATCATTGAAGTATGACTCTAAAAATTATCCTGTTGAATATTGATTTCAGAAATTTTATAATTTTAAAATATTTTTTAAACTGAACAAAAATTATGTTTTGTTTAAATGTTTTTATTCGGAAAAAATTAACTTGTATTTATTTTGAATTATAATTATTAAACGAAAAGAAAATTTTATAGATTTTATATTTAGCTAACAAAATATTTTTAATCACTAATAAATTGCTATTAAATTTCAAAAATTATTTTTATAATTAATTCAGTTCTATGAAAATGTAAATTTTATTGATTATTTTAAAATAAATGATCTTTTTAAAGGGAATTTGATAACTTTAAGAAATATTTGCAAAATGGTGATTTTGAAGGAGTAAAAAGAAATTTTAAAAAACAGTTCTTGGATGAAATTATTGATAATTTCTATGTTAGTTTAATGATTAATCAATAAATCTATGGGATAAAGTTGAAATGATTCGTTTTCTTTTTATATTTTAGCACTTTTAAATGTTAATTTCAATAAATACCAACTTCAATTTTTTAAAATATAGTTTTCTCTTCGTAACTTTTCTATTTAAATGAATGAATTTTTAGGGAAAACTATTTTTTCGAATATCAAAATACAGCTTTTTTCACTGTTGATTATTAATGAAAATTATTGATTTTAATTTTTTCAGAAAATGAAACCAATTCATCTTGCCTGTGAAAATGGTCATTTTGGAATAGTGAAACTATTAGTAGAAAATAAATGTAATATTGAAAGTGAAGACAAAAATGTAATTATGGTTGAGTGAAAAAATTAAATTGATATATCTAGAAAAAGAGACCCATTCATTTTGCTTGTGAAATTGGTCACCTTGAAATATTTAAACTCCTGCTGGAACAAAAATGCAATGTTGAAAGTGAAGAAAAAACTGTAATTCGTTATATATGTCCCAAGTAAAAGTAAAGACCTTGGTTAATTTAGAAGAGGAGACCGATTCATTATGCATGTCAATATGGTCATTTTAAGATAGCTAAATTATTAATCCAGAGAAAATGCAATATTGAAAGTGAAGATAAAGATGTAATTAAATATATTTGATTTGAGGGAAAGTAATGATTTTACATTTTAGAAAATTAGACCTCTTCATTATGCATGCCAATATGGTGATATTGAGATAGTAAAATTATTGATTAACCAAAGGTGCAATATCGAAAGTGAAACTGAAAAAGTCATGATTTATTAACGATTGACTTAAAGCTTAACAATATTTTTTAGAAAAAAAGACCGATTCATTTTGCATGTTGTAATGGTCACATTGGAATAGTCAAATTATTGATCCTCCATAAAGTCCAGATTGAAAGTAAAGATGAAGATGTAAATATTTCTCAATGGAAAACAAATATAAAATGGATCTACATATTTTAGAGAAGAACACCAATTCATTATGCATGTAAATTTGGTCATTTAGAGATTGTGAAAGTAATGATCGAGAAAAAGATCAATATTGAAATTGAAGATAAAGATGTAATAAATTATAAGTGATTAAAAAAGTATTGTATTTTGATTGGTTTAGAAAAAGAAACCGATGCATTTTGCATGTGAAGGGGGTCATTTAGAAATAGTGAATGTATTGATCCAGAATAAAAGTAACATTGAAAGTGAAGAAAAAGATGTAAATAAAAATCAATAATTGGTAAAATTCTGATTTTTTTAGAAAAAGAAACCTATTCACTTTGCATGTCAATTTGGTTACGTTGAAATAGTGAAATTATTGATTGACCAAAAAGTACATCTTGAAAGTGAAGATAAAGACGTAATTTCTTATCGATGTTTTTGAGAGATAAATGATATGATTTTATAGAAAAAGACACCGATTCATTATGCATGTCAATATGGTCACACTGAAATAGTGAAATTATTAATTAAACAAAATATTAATATTGAATGTGAAGACAAAGATGTAAGTATGGATTTTTCGTTTATTAAAAAGAATTGAATCTGTTTGACTTAGAAAAAGAGACCGATTCATTATTCAAGTCAATATGGTCACATTGAATTAGTAAAACTATTTATACAAAAAAGATGCCAAGTCAAAGTAAAAGATGGAGTGAGTTATAATATATATTGACGAGATTATAATTATTTCTTGGTTATAAATCTCAACTGTCATAAAATATTTATCTCTTTATTTTATTATAATGCGTGTTGACTAAAATTTTATATTTTTAAATATAAAAACTGTTTGGCTAATTATTTAGTCCAATAATAAACGTTTTGTTTCAAAATCTACAATAATGAATTAGTATTTTAGAAATATTTAATTTTAACAAGTCTTTTTCAACGTACACTGTCGGATCCATTGTGAAGTGTTATTAGCTAGCTTTTGTATAACATATTGGTCCAATCTTCTAAGATAATATTTAAAACGATTAATAAGTTGATCAGTAGCTGCAGCTTTTCGACCCCTTCTATATATTCTTTTTTTTCATAACCCTCTAAAAACCTCCGAGAATACTTTTTTCTGGAGAATTAGCAGAATTGTCTTTTCTAACATCCTGGACTGTTTTTGAGTAATGTGAGCTGGCCAAGTCAGACCAAAACACGTATTCATCTTTGTTCTAATTATTCCTGATATATGGAAGTAAACGATTTGTGATACAATCATTTTTTTTAATAGATTTCCATGTTAATGGACAAATTAATGACTCGTGAGATGAGACCTTCACGTTATCCAGACCATACTATTTTTCAGATTTTCATTTTCGTCGAAATTATACTCAAACACGGACAGCTAGAATGTTTCTGATCTAATATCCATCATTTCCTGACATGGTTGTATTGGTTACATTGAAATAGGATTGGTCATCAAGAATAAACTTTTATTGGAGAACTTTCTATACAATGTAATACATTTCCGCTTTGATTAAGAATTTTGGTTTTCAGTTCGTTCAGATATCTTTCTTTTTTTATGATATTTAATTGATGTTTTATTTTTTAATGTTCTGTACAAACATGACTTCTAAACATTAAATTATCCTAGCAGTGCAACATAATATCATTACCATCAAAATGGGATGTGATCTGATTTAATTTTGAAAGCCTGATCTTTTTGGATTTACATCTACTTCCAGTCTCTCTTTCTGATGGTAAGTTATTCTCATATCTTTGTAGAATGAACGTAGCTGCTTGTTTTTGGAAGTTTTCTTGAAATAAATGTAAAACATTGTAAATTACTGTAATATCGTTGCTTAATGCTTGAGAATAGTTTCATATTCCTTGAGAATAGTTTCATAGTCCAACAATACCTGGCACCTCCATATAGAGCTTTAAGAATTTATAAGTACTATAAAAGGAAAAAAAACTGATGTGTTAGACTGGCCAGGAAATTCTCAAGAAGTCAAGACAATCGAAAATATTTTGAGATACCTTAAACATGCAATTCCAAAGAACAAGCGTGGAAACAACAAATCTGGTATATTTTGGATAGAAAATATTTTAGCAAAATCTCGTGGGATCAATGACGATTCGAGTCAAATCTGTTCTCAATATGAAAGAGCATCCCACTAAGTTTTAGAATGCAATTATGGTGAAAATTTGATAAATATTTCTTGAGTTACTTTCGTTTTTATTTATAAGATATTGATATGAACAAACTTTTGGAGTATGTGGTATTTAAAAATGAATATAAATCTATTGAATTTACAAACAGGCCTTGCTTTAAATGACAACTACATTTACCAGTCATCATAACTTATTTTCCTATTACATTATTATGGAATTTTAGAGGACACTTTAGTAATGTTTAGATTAAGTTAATAATAATGTTCTGAGAATTTAAAGCTTTAAAAATGTATTCAATTCTTCTGACTAACTTCGCTAATGCTTAATTAACTTTGAAAACCGCATTTTTAGAGATATCATATTCCTAACATATTCACTGAAATTAGATATTTTAGAATGATAATGTAAGGAATTTTCAACATGGTTTATTTTCTAAATTTTCTCTGGCTTGGAGAAAAGAGTATTGATAGCTATTTTATTGCATTAATAATTTATTATTTTCTGGTTACTATGAGGATGGTTCAATGATTAAAAAACCAAACTGGTTTATTCAGAGAACAATGAAATATATAATTATTTATTACTTATAAGTAATGATTTATAATAAAAGTATAATTATTATTACTTAAATCATTAAAATTATTTTGTTTAAGTTAATTAA
The DNA here is from genome assembly GCA_037834085.1 of Bipalium vagum. Classification (NCBI taxonomy): domain Eukaryota; kingdom Metazoa; phylum Platyhelminthes; order Tricladida; family Geoplanidae; genus Bipalium; species Bipalium vagum. The sequence goes on from JBBMKC010144814.1 coordinate 4,516, forward strand.
ATCCCATTAACTGATGACAAATCTATTTTTGAAATATTTGAACAACGTTCAGTGATACATTTTTTACTTGCCAAAGGTGAAAAACCATTAGATATTTATACTGGGGTTTCCAAAAAATATGGAAAATGAATCGAAGGAATTGCTAAAAATAGATCGAAAAATTTAAGGACGGGCGAACTTCAGTGAGCGATGAGTACAGTTGTGGGCGTTCAGCTGAAGTTTCAACCGGAATCTAAAAAAACAAAGCATGGAATGGATGCATTCAAGCCCAACGGTCAAGAAAAAGTATCGAACCCAATCATCAGCAGGGAAAGTCATGAAGACAATTTTTTGGAAATCAATGAGCCAGGTTTTGTCGGTTTTCTAGAAGTTCAATTGACAATAAATAGCACATACTACTGTGACATGCTCATAAACAAAGTGAAGTAAGTAATATTAAAAAATCCTCTGGATATCGACACGGAGGCACCATTTTGTTTCACGATAATACAAGGCCTCATACAGCTCAAAAAACTCGAGAAGCCATTGATAAATTACATTGGAGCTATTGCATCATCATGACATGGCTCAACCGGATTTTTATTTGTTTGGTCCACTCAAGGATTACTTAAGAAGTCAGAAGTTTATTGACAATAATCATACCAAAAAAATGTGCTAAATTATCTCCGAGATCAAGATAATTCATACTTTGCAGCCGGTATAAATAAGCTTATTTACAGATGAGACAAATGTATAAATGTTTGTGGAGATTATATTGAAAAGTAAACACAGTGTCACATTGATTAAATAAAGAGTTTTATCTCTATATTAATTTATGTCTTTAATTATTGAACCACTCTCGTATTAGGTTTACAATTAAGTACGTGTCTTTTTAATTAAGCAATAAAAAAACTTGCTTCCAGCCATCTTTCAAATAACGTAGTTATTTAATGTTTGTATAACTCAGAGTGTTTACTAACAAAAGGTGTCTTTGAACGGATTCCTTGCCAGTGAACACCTTTTTCAAGAAAATCTGTAGCGACGCGAGATGGGATAAACATATCACCAAAAGACCAATAATTGGTTCAGATTAAGATGTATGAAGCCAGATAGTATCATGTTCCTGTAATGTATTGTAATATGGCTAATTGACAATTAATCATTTGAAGAGATGTGAACAGTTCGAAAAAAGTGATACATTTAAAATTCCACCAAACTGTAAGCATGATCTTCTTTGGGTGCAAAGATTTTAATGACTAACTAGGTTGACTTTGAGATTTTACTGACAAAATTGTCTTTGACACCATTTTTTTCTAGACTGGTTACCATTTTTTTAATTTTTTACCATTTTGCATCTGAATTTCATATTTTAATATTAATAGTACGTGCCAATAAATTTTTTTCTGTTAGTGCATGCCTTAACCAAACATTAGGTCGAAAAATAACTCACCGTGTACTTAGATGATTCTCTGCCCATATAAATAGTATCTTTATTATTGCCTTATCCATGTGGAACAGATTCTGTATGATGATTGGTTGAGGATCACTGTACTCAAGTGGAAATCACATATATCTAAATCTCCCTATCTGAATTTAGCATGTGGGTTTTGATAGGCACTATGTATATTACATATACTTTTGTCTCCCCGCGATTCTCTTTTATGTTTTAAAATATTACTACTATAATATTTGTGAATAATGTAATATTTACTATTTTTAAATGAATATAATAAAACAGGATGAAAAAATATTTCTTCAATAAAGATTTTTTAAAAATTATTTTACACATTTATACATTTTAAGTTGTCGATAAACATGAAAAATTGTAATTTCTTAGTAATATTACAGGAAGGACGAACTCCTTGTGACTTGGCGAGACTTAAGGGTTACAATGATATTGCCGTATTAACACAAACACCCACTGACGTAATTTTTCTTCATTTATTTTCAATCGAGTGATTTCTTTATTATATAGATGATTTTGTTCCTACAGTGGAAAGAGAAAGGAATGCTTTAGAAATACAGTCAGGCCTGTCTAGGGGAAACATTACCTTTAAGAGACAAATACTTTAAGGAACAATTTTTAAAAGTTGCGAGTAATACTGTATAAATTTGAAATATATAACAAACAGTGAATTTTAGGAACAGTGAACATAATTTGTTTTAACAATACAATACTATTACATTTTTAAAAATTACATTATTAATTCTAAATTTTTTAATGAATAAAAGTTCAGAAATTAAAAGGAAAGCCTATTCTGTTAAAAAAAGCTAGAAGTCATTCATTTTTTAAATTCACCACTCAAAGACAATTAAGCAGCAAATTTAAAATGTTCTTGTAGTCATTTATAAGAAAATGAGAAAATGATTACAAGTCGAAGTAACAGGAATATGAAGAAATTAAGGATTTTTTAAAACACAAGAGATTGGTTGCAAGTTGTTACGCCAAAAAACACATTAGTGTAACTGATGATAATGTGACAGTTATGGGTCTTAAATTAGATGAATTTTTGGCCGAGAGAAAATCACGAAGTCTTACGATGATTGATTACTTAATTAGGAATTAAAACCGCATTGCTTTTTCATTGGATCAAAAAAAATATAACTGTTTCTTATAAATCCATAGCGAACAAGTTCAATTTTGTAAATTCTAGTGTTTTTTATGGACAGGTCTGACTAATAATAGAATAAACACTTTTATAATAGATTTATTCCATGGAGAAATATTCTTTAATTTAATATAAATATATATTTTAAATAAACACATTTTAGCAATTGAAAACAAAAAATTTTGTAAACATTTATTATCATGACACATATTTGGAACTATTATTAGTCCATCGATAGTCATATTTAATGACACATTTTAAATACTTAAATGAGGGGCTAATTTTTAATTTAAATATTTTGTGAATTCTGAATGGTCGAAATTATCTTTATTTTGTTTTTTTTAAAATTTTAAAAAAGAAAATGTTTTTTTAAAGTAATATTTGTTATTAACTAAATTAACTTCCAAGTTTTAAACTTTTTTAAAAATAATATTTAATTAATCAGAGAACACATTGGTAATCTATTGACTTTTACCTTCTGTTTGAATATTAATTTCTTTTATTAACAATGATTCGCATATCTTCCATTCATAGTTATTATCAAAGTTATTCATAATTAATCGAAATTCTTCAGCACTAACTTTATTATTTCGCACAACCCAATTCAATGAATAATCTAAAACTTTACTGGTTCTGCTTAATTGCGAATATTCACTAATATCTGTTCTGAAGTGACTATCGATTTTTAAATTTTTTATATTTTAGCATTGGGCTAAAGTAAAAAAAGCTGTCTTTCAGAAAAGTCGTCATTCGAGTCCAGGATCTACATTAAAGAAAGAAATTTTGTTCCAACATGAAAAAAAAGTACTTTTATTTTGTTGAATTCTGAATATTGTTAAAATTAATATTAAACATTTACCGAAATTGAATTATTTCGACGGTCATTCAAACTGATCATAGAGACTTCAATTAAATATTTCTTTAATATCTCTTCATGATTTTCATCTAGTTAATGATTTGCAAAATTACCACATGTGGAAATCAATGGTAAAAAATTTAAAAATGTCTTAATATTGTTAATACATTAACCAAGTCCGCTATAATCTGACTCAAAATCTCTATTGACTGTTTTCGCTCACCCCACCAATTCTTCAAGAACCAAATAATTTAAGTCTTGAATTTCAGATGTGTTCGAATGTCTACAATCCACTCCGAAAAATCGTTCTATTATTCCTAATGAGTGAATAGTCGTAATAAGTCAAATAAAAATAATCAAAATTAAATATGAATGAAAAGAAAAATAATCTAATAGGTTTTCCAAAGAATTGAACAATATAATTTAGTTATACAATCCAGATATTTTCAAATGACTCAACTTCAAATCAGGTCCTCTTATGGTCTGCTTGGATCATTAAGGTTAGAAAATAACTGACTCGGGAGATTGTTTTATAGGAAAGTCAAAACATCATCGGACTGATCCGGTCACTTATCGTAAATTTTTTCAATTTCTTCAAAAGACACATAAAAGAAAATCCAACTGGAAGAGAAATAGACAGGAATATATAACAGCTTAAAAGATTCTTTAACGCGGGTTGATGTAAGGATTAAATAGTCAAAGTCAAATAGTAACACATGCATTAAAAGAACTAATTAATTAAAGAATTTACTATTCAATCAGATAGTAACACAAATTTTGGTATTTAAGCAATAGCGTAGTGAGATAAAGATGACGCAAGTCGATTAAGTTGATTAATAAATGTAAGAACATTAATAATAAAAAAAATTCACTATAATAATAATAATTAAAAGAAAAATATAATAAAATAATTGAAAAGCCTCAAGAAAAACACGATAATGAGTCCTCAGATTGTCAGCCATACCCAAACGATACGCTCAATGGCGGTCATGTGCAAAGGAAACCATTAACAATCTTGTTGCGTGTTTTTTTTATTAATAATATGGTACCTATAAATAATAAAAACATGATATATGCAATCTTCCGACGAATAGCTTAGGTTTCTTTTGACAATCTCAAATACTGTTTCTTCTTAAGATTCAAATACTGATTTCAAAATACTGACGATAGCTTTAAACAAAACGAAAGTTTGTTTTCTCGAAATTATCTCTTCGGTGACTGTATAGTAAACTATTTTTCTTTAATAGGAGTTTTTCCAACAAGCCGACCAATCCGGTCGTTGGATGTAAAATTGTGGGAAATCATCCCATTAATAATCGAGGATTTCCCCACAAGATTCGATAATTTGTAAATGCTATTGAGAGGGAAACATTATTATTAAATTCAGTCCTTAATTATGGACTTTAAAAAATAATTTTCTTTTTATTAATTCGGAGATAAATTTATTATTATTTGCACATAATTATATTTATATATAATAATATTAATTATTACCAATTATTTTTTAGAAATGTTTGTTATCATTTTAATATTGTGGTTTCTATCTCTAATGTGGGACCGTCAGTGACCCAAAATCTTTGGTGCCATTCGTGAACCCAAAAAAATTATCAAAATATTTTGCTATTTATTTCTATACCAAAGATGCAAATTTTATTAAGATTGTTTGCAATTTTTTTTCAAAACTATTATTAGAAACCATAGAAACTGTAACTTAAAGAATATTAGTATTTACAGATCCGAGAAGCCATCATTAATAATGATGAAAAAACTTTTGTTAAGCTCTACCACAATGTTATTTTGTCAATTGAGGACGAAAATGTAAATATAAATTAAATCCGACGAAAATTATAAATAATCCACATATTAAGTTCAAACAATATTGGCTTGACATGATATTGGACAATAAAGCGGAAAAGATCCTTAAGTTTATTGTAGACAGACCAATCGATGATCTTGTAAATTCTGAATATGTTTTGGCTTTTTAGTGATTCGATTTGCAGGAAATTTCATACTTCAAATACTTAATGACAAAAGATCATTATAAATCCACAAATATCCAATTATGGCAGGAGGTCATTGAAATTGGGTTGTTGTTGTTATTCAATTCAAATATTTTCAGGTTCTGCTTTACAAATCGATCAGAGATAATCATCAAGTAGTATTTAAATTGACGTGTTGTCCTAACGTCATTAATGCCGAACGTCAAATTGTAAAACATTATTAGAATGTTCTTTTAAACAATTACTGTTCAGATACCATGCTCATTCCTGGAGGTGGCAGCAGAGCACGGTAGATGTGTCTTTGTACATGAAATTTTGTTAAAAAGCATTTTTAAAAATGAAGTTGGAGATAACTGATATTAAAGAATTGATATTTGTTTTAATGACAATATTTCTTTAGATATGGAAGAGAGCAAAGAGAATCGCTTTGCAGAAAGCTCACCATCAAATCTATAGAACAATATTGAATAGGGAATATTTGCTCAGCTACAGAGAGAAAGTACTTTCATATTTCTTGATGAATATAAACCATTTTCAATTTCATTAAAGGCAAATTTTTCTATTTTGCACACTTCTGTTTGTGATAACGACGCGGACATGATTGAATACATTTTGAATAAAGGCATCGTTGATCCCAATCACAATCATGAGGTGAAATAAATTCTTCGAAATCTATTTTTTGTGTTGAATATTTTTTCAGATTTTAGGTACCGCTTTTACATTAGCTATTACATTGTGTCACGAAAAATGTATGACTGTGTTAAAAAAATTTAAAGTTAACTGTTATACCCACAATAAAGTAAATCGATCAATATTAATTTGAAATCGAGCTCTGATTGTCTCTGGTTTAGTATTTGCAAAGTCCACTTCATGAAGCAATTTTAAACGGATATTTGATTGTCGATATTTGATAGATAGTTCATCAAACATTGATGAAACTGGATTTGTGAGTGCTTTTATAACGATTTTTTTATAACATTCACGAAATAGATGGGTCAGACTGCTCTGCATTGTGCAGTAATGCAAGGATGCGAAGAACTTTGTGATAAATTGTTGAAAATGGGTGCAGATTGCAATCGATATATGGAGGTTTGGAAAGAAAGAATTGCCTTTTCAGCTATCGTTTTAAATCTATAATTTGTTAAATTAAAAGTTCGAATGCCAAATATGTTTTAAACTTTTCTTTTTTATAAATTGGATCTGTTAAAGAATTCATTACCATAGAGGTTCCGGGTATTTAATTTATACATTATTTCTTCTTATTTTTCACTTGAAATTTAATTTTTTCTAAACCATATAGAACCTGGATTCTTCATTTCATCGATTTCTACTTAAGCATATCTAAAATATCTAGAAATTTCTTTTGCGTTTGACCTTTTTAATTTTTAATTACCCGTTATTGTTTTTCGTTTAATAATTTGTGGAATAAATTAATTGCAAAATTTTGGTTGGTAATAAAATATTTTAATTGCCATATATATGAAATTTATTTGATGTCCCTTATTTTTTTGATGTTTCAGTTTCTCTGGAATGCTCAGAAAAAAGGTTTTATAATTTTATTTTTCTCTCAATTACCTACATTTTGAAAAATATAAAATCGATAGAAATTCCAGTTTTTAACAATTCGATTCATCTTTCAAAATGGGAGAATTCGTTGACTCTTTGTGCAAAGATGAATAAAACCATTTATCCATGTTTTCTTGAAACAATGGATAAAACAAAAGCAAATAGTTTTGACGGTGATGGAAATTCCTTGCTTCATTTAATTGTAAAGTTTTTTAATACTGAGGTTTGTGAAGCTTTGATTAAAGCTTCTGGTGATGTTAATTCGGTCAATTTTCAAGGCAATACTGCCTTATTCGAATTACTGTTCTCTTTAGACCAAAAAACTTTTAATGACGTAATAATAATTATTATTGATATTTTACAAAAAGTTATTGATATTTTAGAATGAAGATAAAATTATTGAAATTGTGAATTTATTTGTTCAATTTGGATATGATCTCAAAAGGTGGTGTAAAAAAGATTTGTCAATTTTTGAAATTTCATCAAAATTTAACTGTGAAAGGTGTTTCATTTTCTTAGTTGATTTTAATTTTTTTGATAATATCTCATTTAACATTGATTGGCAATAATTTTAGATTACTACTTAACTTTTTATCACGACCTGAAAATGGGTTATTGGAGATTAATAAAAACCTGTTCAAAACTGCCTTGGAAAAAAACTTTTTCCAGTTTTGTGAAACTTTATTGGGTTTATATCATAGAGATCAATTACAATCATACATTACTACAGATTTTATCAAAATAAGTCTGAAGCATAATTGCATAAGTCTATTAAAATCCTTGATCATGAATAGTAGTGATGAGGTACAACAAACTGTTTTAGAAGGCTCTTTGTATGATCTGACAAACCTTAACGCCAGTGATCTGTTTGAATATTTGCTCAATATTGAGATAAAAGATCCAAAGCGTTTTGGAAATGGTGAAACGCTATTAACAAAATTGTTGAATGAACAAAAACTTGGTTTTTGTCAAAAGATCATTGAATCGAAGAAAAATAAAAATATATATATCAATTTAAATAACAGAAAAAATCAAACTCCATTACAAGTTGCTATTGAGAAAGACCTCATGGAAATAGCACAGTTTTTAATATTTGAAACTAACAATTTAGATAATGAAGACTGTGATGGCCAAACTGCCTTAATGCAGTTGTTTTTGAAAATATCAAACACTATTCATGTACGTAAAATGTTTCTATGAAATAGTCGTTTAAGTATTGTTTAGAAACATCAATATACGGTATTTCTAAGCGCAATCAAAGCTCTAATCCTCAGAGGAGGAAACATTTATCATCAGACAACGAAAAGAGAGCAGATCATACAATTTTGCTCTTCACTTCAAACGAGAAACGAAATCGAAATATTATACAAAGATGAACAAGAGAAGTTCTCCAATTGCGTAACAGAAAAGATTATTGGAAAGGAAAATATTGTTGTAGTAAAAGAAATTATTGAAATAAAAAATGTATGAGATCTCATTTTATCACTTTACCTAATCTTGATTCAGATTTGTCAAATCTGCTTCGATAGAGAAATCAATTGTTCATTAAAATGTGGCCATACCATTTGTGAAGTTTGTGGACAAGATATTGTACGATGCCCATTCTGCAATTTTGAACCAGTTATGATTCAGAAAATTTATTTAGGCTAAAAGTTTTATTCGTTTTTTTAATCACTTATCATTGTTGCCATCTTTTAAAAAGATTAATTTTTTATTTATTTTCTCTTTTATTTTCTGAATAGAGAATATCGTATTCCCATTTTTATTTACGGATTTTAAATATGAAGATTATGTTACAAGGTGAGTCTTGGTAAAAATTCTTTTGAGAGAATAACAACGTTACTTTTAATATCTGATCAATTTTCATAGATTTTTCAATTGTATAAATTGGTATTGATTTGTAGTTTCTGTAAATATTTTGTAATGAATTAATTGATGAATTTTCATAATATTTTTCGATATATACTTCAAATAAAAAATTAACTCAAACTTAACATTTTGTAGACTAGACTTTGATTATCACCTAATATTTAAATTTTTGTTTGAAACAGTTAAGGAAATTTTATATTATAAAAATCAATAAAAAATAAGATTCACTTTAAAAAATGATAAAAATGAAATTAAAACATGAGAAAAAGAAAAAGATTTTTCATAAAATAAAAAAATAAATTATATTGGTTTATTTTGATTTAATCTTGATTATTTAATTATTGATTATTTTATTTATCGATTTAATTTAATTATCATAAAATTAATTTATGGAAACATGACAATTGTATTCTTGTTACTGATTTAAAAAGTGAAGAAAATAGAAATTTTTTCATACATATTTGAATTGTTTTCTTTTGAGTGTTACATTTGTTACAAAGTTTTATGAATAGTGATGTGCTTGGGTTTGAAAAATTAAAATCCTTGTTAAGGATTAAATAATGAGGACAATAATTGTAATAATAAGAATATTAAAATAATGCTAATGATAGCCTAAGGTAATACAATGTTAAATGTGTTCTTTCTTAAATTTAAAATGATTGTCTTTATATTTTCCTTTTGTTATTTTTAATTTGGTTATTAAATTATTATTTACCTTATTGACATTGGCTATTTGAATAATAGTGTTGAGTAATATTTGGGCTTTTGTGTGGAGAATTGTGATATATTTTAGAGCAGAAAGTTGTGATCAGTGTAGATTTGATCATTTTTGTTGAGTTGCTTATCGATTACATAAAAATATTTGTACTTTAGGATTGTATAATTTAATTATTAATAATGCTAATTTTGAATAAAAACTATTTTTGCTCTAAGCTTATTAGTAAAGACTTTGTTGAAAAATGACTAACTTATTTATTTGTTTAAATTGTTGCATTTTTAATATCAATCGATAAATAAAGTAAAATCAAGATGCGGCTAATGTGCTAAAAATAAGTCACTTAGAAAGTTTAAATTAGAACTTTTTTATAAAAATTGGTTAAATAAAGTAAATGTGAAATTATTTTGTTAGATCTAAAAATACATTTGACAAGGAGGAGATAAATTTCTTGATGCAAAATCGAGAAAATCACTGTTTGGTGATCTGCAAATGAAATTATTCACTACATCTTTTTACACCTGGTGATTTTATCACAGGTCACTTAATGCAACGAAGTACAGTAGAGCATCAAAAGTTGCTTGACGGTCTTTATAATAGAAAAAAATCTATTTTTCTCTACGATAATGCAAGATTATTTGTTCCGGTATTTATAACACAAAAATTACATAAATTGAATTACGAAGTTTCCCCTCATCTAGCTTTTTCATCGGAGCTCCCACCATTAGATTGTTATGTTACTATTATACTTTACCAAGTAACGTATGCTCGTCTACCAGTAACTCCTCACTTTTATAATTTTTTGTTCGCAACTCGGTTACACTCAACTCGAATCAAAACCCTCAAAATAAAACCTTATCTACTCTCTAATCGAATCAAAACCTCCACGATAATACTGTATCCGCACCCTGAAAACTGAATCAAAACACTCACAATAAAACTTTATTATAAATGTATCAACAACCGGATGTAACAGCGCAAGTCGCTCCTACCCTCGCAAAGCATCAAAATATGTCCAATACTCAAAACAAAATGGCTTTAGTTAAAATCAAGTTAATGGCTATAATAATAAACACACAAAAGAAAGTAAATGATAATAATAATCTAAGAATAAAAAGAAAAGAATAATTACAAAAGTTCTAGAGTAAAATAAAAGGTCTCACCAGGACTGACAAGGAGTCCCCGGGTCGTCCTCTAGGTCCTTTGCAGGTCACTTAGGGATTCCCAAACTCGATGGGTCCTTTTGGTAAATCCTCTTGCATGGTCATTGACTGAATAAAAGGCAAAAATTTACTGAAACTGGGACGATTGGAGTAAAATTTGTATAAAATCTCTTCTGCCGTTTTCTTCTGTCGTTGACCAAATAAATAACAAATTCCAACAAATCCAAATAAATCAATCTTCCGTAAATATCAATCTAAATTAATTTTTGAAGTTTCCTGGGTAAATTTCTGGGAATAGTGGTCTCTATATAGACGTGGAGATTGGATACAATCACTAATCTCCAAGCTCAAATGACGATTCCGGACGACTATTAACCAGAATGGCCCTTAATCTCCACTTCTGTCTCCACGTCGAGACAGAACAAAATTTCAATGCTCCGACGATGGAGCTGATGTCTCCAATTACAAATCCTCCCAAAGTCCAATATCAAAAGTTGCAAAACTCAATCATTATCACTATTATTATTATTATTAT
>JBBMKC010144925.1:0-26486 GCA_037834085.1 Bipalium vagum
TAAAATATTGTGTTTTCGTAAAAATTCGTTAAATAACGTTTATTTAAAAAATAAAAGATTATTGTTCACAAGACTAATATATATATATATATATATATATATAACCTTTGGAGGAGTCTATCCAGGTAGGTTTACGCGGAAGGTTTTCATTTTTCGAATGTAGACCAACAGAAGAAGCCATAGTGCATGGATAAACCCTAATAGCTGTGGAAGTCCTTCAGAATTTGAATAATAGCGTTCTTGAAAGAATAACCATGGTATTTATCAGTAATGGAGCATTTATTAATTTATTCGTTTTTACGATGTGCTATTCCATGTTATTATTTTAATCAGGTGCTTCTAACATTTAGGAAACAATTTACAATGTTTTAATTTCATAATTAAATTTTTTTAGATTTTTTATATGATTAGATAAAGATTCACCAAAGTAAGGTTTTGGAGAAAATTATAAAAATTCGTTCATATGTTTCGAGAATATTAAAAATTTTAGGGTGCAACTAAGACTATGAAACAAGCTCTGATAGTTATATATATCATATTATCATTTAGAAAATCAGAACATGTTATTATTTTTTTAATTAAAATATTTTAAACTATTTTCAATATAGGCATTATATTTTAGTTATTAAAACTGTTTAGGGTAAATACAGCCTCTTTCTTTATTTTTAAGATCTGCCAATTTCCTATTATCAATTTTTAAAATTTTATTTTATTTATTTGTATAATTACTTGACAATACATTGAAAATATAGGTCTTAACAATTCTATATCCTTTTTAAAACTGTAATAGACATGTAAGCAAATATTAAGTTAGTTCTTTCAACATTTTAACAACTTTCTTAAACTATATCGCATTATTATATTTATATTTTCAAAACATTTTTTTAGAATAATATATTTCTTCAATATTTTTCAACTTGAAATTCTAAAACATCAGTTAAAGAATTCAACTTCGTTTCATAAACCTTCAGAGAATTTGCTTTTGGAAATATAACTTGAAAATCTTTTCCTATTATCTATTCTTAATTACACAAATGAAATATTAAATTTTTTCACTGTTTACCAATTATTATTAATTAACTATTTTCATTAAGATAAAACATAATTTCTAACTATTTAAAATTTAGAAAAAGAATAATTATTTTTTATAAAAAATGTAATATTTAAAATAAAGCTAATCATTTGTTACTAGTTGTTTTGTTTTAGTGAATCACTTTAATTTCAATTCTCTATTTTACTTTGAATTTATTTAAAGATAAATGTCATTTCTTAATGAATTTTAACATATTAACTTCATTAATAACAATTATAATAAAATTATATTAATTCAAAATTTAGGACACGTTGCCTTCTGATAATTGGAAACATCCAGTAGATAATTTTAAGCCCGAAAATGGGGTTTATTATAAAATCCAATATCTTGGTGCTTACCCAGTAAATATTTCAATCAAAACTGTTGAATATAAAAATCGAATGAAGATAGCTAGGTTTTTGAAATACATCTATTCCAAAAAAATCACAACCTTTTATTTATAGAGAATGTATTAAAAGAGTTTGTTCGGACTTAGGCATTATTTTATCAAATAAGAAATCAGTGGATCGAGATATCTCATCGAGTATCGGAACAAAATCCATAGAGTGTGGTCCTCAGCCGGTTTGGCTTAGAATAACCACTGACACAATTTCCATACTGAATCAACAAAAAACTGAAGTAGTAAATTATCAACTCTGATCTTTATTGTTTTGCTTTCCTAGGAGACTCGCAGGCACAGCTTGCAGGACATTTCGTTTGCCTGTGGTGGAGATCAAGAATTATTGGATTATTTATCATACGTTGCCAAGGACTCCAAAATTGGGCGCGCCTGTTTTGTTTTTCAGTCAACGAAGGATCCAGCAAAAGATATTATCATGTCTATCGGACAGGCCTTTGACTTAAGATTTCGAGTGAGTTTATTTATTATTGTATTATCATTTACAGTGGATAATATTATCAAAAAACCTTTTTACATTCATCTGAGACAAGAACATTGATTTTTATCTATCACCAAGTAATGTATTCAATTTCACTTTATCGATTATATAACTTGAAAATCTTGTTCACAATTTAATGAAATTAAATCGATTTATTTAACCTATTGATATTGGCAACAGATCTTGTGATTATAATTGTTCTTGATCAATTTTAGATAATATTGGATTGATCGAAGGCCTTATTTGGAACTTTTAAGTCAATAAACAAGTTTCAAAAGTGATATCTCTTGAAAATTCTGTTGTTTATCAGACCACGAGTTCTTTAAAGATTCTTTGTTCACGATATTAAATGAATTGTATTGATTATTTTCATAATTTTTGAATTTTACAGAAACAAATATGATTTAATTACGGGTGTTCTAATTAAATATGATAAAGTTTGATCAGTTTTTCTAAAATATATTGTTGTAAGGCTTATTTCGCTGAGTTTACTCAACTAAAAAGAATATTGCGTCAGAAGTAATTAAATTTCTCACTATAATTATATTTTAATCTAGAGATACCTATGGAGTTCACAGCCTGCTTAGAATATAATAATAATTAAAATAAGTAATAATCTTATGCAAGAACAAATAAGTAATATTAAAAATTAAATAATAAATTCGGAAGTGTTACAACCTTTACAAAACTAGTCTTTTAATATTGTTATTGGTGTTACAACCGAGAAACCTATATATTACCATAGGAAATTTTGTTATATTTCTCAATCGAACTCTCCCTCTCACATAACACCCATTGGTTTGGAAGTAATATTCAAATTGTTTGAAAAAAACAAGAGTTTCATCAGGTTTTTACGATTAAAACCTCATCTCAAAATATGTTTTCGTCAAATAATCATTTAATTTTATCGTTAGTTTTTGGAACCAATCAAATCTTTTTTATACTACTTGAGTGATGTTTGTTTCCTTGGCCAAAATTAAAAGAAACTGAGTGTATTCCAAATAATCATTTCAATAACATTCTGTTGTCGCTTTATTTACCTTATTGTAACAAAAGCTCTTCATATAGGCCCGTGAACTCATTCTGTAACCATTTTCGCAACGTCGATTTGTTATTAATGTATCGCTCTCTTTTGAAAGTGTCCCTATCGCTTGAATACGAAGTGCATGTACAAATATTCATCGATTTTAAAAATGATTGAAGAAAATGCTCAAGCGATCAATATTTATACTAAATTGAATATCCTTACTAGGCCCATAAATTTTTATTTCTTTTTGACATCATCAACATTTTTGAAGCGTCAACCTCTTTGAAAATGGACTTCTGATTAGAATGAGGAGTAAACACATATCGAATACCAAGTATGAAGGCTATCGAAGGTTGCTGCTTAGTGTCTGTACTATTTTTATTCCCGACTACCTATCGACCGAAACACTAATTCAGTGTTCTTCGAAAACCTATTGATAACTTTTTAAAAAATAAAACTAAATCGATTATTGAATTCCCTAAACTCGAAGGCATTAGTTAATCTTCGATCTCTGTACTTTGTAAATCTACACCAAACGTAATCAATAGTTATTGTTTTAAATTAATAACTATTAAAAAAAATTATCAAGAAGAGAATCTCAATAAATGAGATTTTTGTTAGACTTGTCGATTTCTGTTTCCTAATAATTAATTTAATTTTATCATTATTGATTACTACTAAAATGGGTTTGTCTGCTTTTGAATAGGAATATCAGAGGGCACTGCTTGGAAATAATCTGTCTGAGACCAAAACGGATTGTCAGAACACGGAAATCATCATTCAGAGTCATCAGGTAGTTAATGTTTGACATGTTATTGTTTTTGTGAACCTTTA
Organism: Bipalium vagum; assembly: GCA_037834085.1. NCBI lineage: Eukaryota > Metazoa > Platyhelminthes > Tricladida > Geoplanidae > Bipalium > Bipalium vagum. Next base: position 3,833 of record JBBMKC010144925.1, read on the forward strand.
ATGTTTGCCGATATCATGTCAAGAAAGAAAGCGAATGGGGTTTCCGACCTATCCAATCTCAAGAGGAAATCTCTGCTAATGTTCCTAAAAATAGTGAGTGACTGTTTATCATTATTGTATATTTTATGTATTATTTGTATTATTATCAGTAGTAGTTGTAGTAGTAGTAATAATAATAATGTTTAATTATCTTTTGCGATATAATGAATTTCATTTCTATATTTTAACATGTTTATATAAAGTATTCTTCATTAATTTAATTGGTTCTTAATCAATCCATTTCAATTTAAACTGTTGTTAATATGACTGTCAATGTATTATTTATTTCATTAACAATAATTGTTTTTTCTCAGTCTCTTTCAGGAATAAAGGAAAAATATCCTTTATTCTTTCTAAATATTATCAATAATTAAAAAAATCGATTTTGTTACTAAAAAACGCTTAGTTATACTGTAAATAATATTTATTTACACAATTTCCCAAATCTAAGGATAAACTGAAATTCCAACAAAATCAAATTATTTTTCGTTATTTGGATATAATGTCAAAAACTCAATCATTTCCATTTTACTTTTGAATATTAAGTTTTAAAAAAAATTTACAAAAATGTAATTCAAAAATCAATAAATTTATAATTATTAAGTTTGATAAATTAGAAATATTTCTTTGATATTATTGAAATTACATTATTTAATTATCAATTATTAATTTTTTAAATTTATTATTTATTAAATAATATTTGATTAATATAGCTATTTATTTATTATATTATCAATTATAATCCAATTAATTATTTAAAGTTCAATATTTAATAAAAATAATACATTAATTAATATTTTCAACAACTTATTAACTATTTTAGAATATACATTTAAATATAATATGATATTTTTATTTATTTCCTTATATTTTACATTATATATATGTGAAAATATGTAATATGTATAAAATATATTAAAAATATTTTTAATTTCCAAAAATATTCGAACTTTAAAATGTAAATATTATTATTATTAACACAATTTTTATCATATTTTTAAATTATCGATTGATTTTGTGTTTTATTCAGTTACTTCATTGACCTAAAATCAATTTTTAATATTTAACATTTCCAATGATTTTATAAGTGTTCTCATTTTGGTTTCAGTCTTTCAGCCTTTTCTTCTATGCACAGCCACGTCGATCTTAATATTTGTTACAGTTAATTCTACATTATTTCTTCAATGTCTATTAAAGTTCCAATCAATGCATTCCATTTATCAAATTATCTACCAACTTTACTATTATAATATTTAAATAATAATGTTTATAATGTAATAATATTTTAATCTTGGCCAATTGTAAATTTGGTGCTTATTTTTAATCTTGTCTTCAAACTTTCTTGAAGTAATCGTTGAGAATAACCGGCCCTTTAGGTGTAATGAAAGTTTTGAAAATCGCCTCCTATAAGATTTCCTTCTGATGTCTTGTCTGCATTTTCAGTAATGATGTTAAATCTATCTGTCCTCCATTTATTGATTTGAGCTTTTATTTAAATTTGTTTAACATTCTAAAGTTCAAATATTGACACAATTTATTAAAAATTATTTCATTTATTTGTGTAAATTTACCAGAAAATTTTGGTTTCCATTCAAATTATAGATTTGAAAAGTTTATTCAATTTTCTATACTATTGATTAATATTAAAAAATATTCTGCAGGACAAAAATCTTAATTTGCATATTTTTCTTTGAAAAAAATCAATTTAGTTATTTTAATTTTTCAAAATTCTTTTTTGCGCTTATACATAATTATACTTTGTTTAAAAATTGCTACTGGAAGGCATTAGTTTTTTTTATTTCAAAATATTGTCTGAAAAAATCAATTTTATGTTAATTCTAATTTATATTAAGTTTACGTAAATTAAATCGATCATATAAATATATCAAATTATGTGATAAATATCGAAATATCAATTTCTCTTCATTTTTTTATTGATTTTGTTGAAATATTTCCCTTAAATTATTGAAATTATATGTGATATCACGATTGATTAAGGATTTTTTTCTTAGTACTTTAGCAAAAGCTTTGAAGTTATTTTTTCAAATAAAATAAATTAAATTTTAATTAAAATTTCATGTAAAACAAAAATGTTAATAAATTTGATCTTCTGGAACCACTTAAAAAGGTCTTAAAAATGAGTTTGAAATTGAGAAATTTGACTTTAGAATGACAAAGTATTTAGGAGTATTTTCTAACATTTGGCTTGAATTAAAACTTCGATCTGAACGATAATTACATAAATTATTGTAAAACAAGTGACCTTAAGATCTATAATAAATAAATAAATTAATATAATAATAATAAAAAATAATAATGAAATAGCAATTTTAATTAAGAATATTGGTAAAAAATATAATCAATGATGGAAAAAATTATAATCTTTAAAAATAATAATGTTAAAGAAATGAATAATACTGAAAATTTAATAGTAAACAATTTTCAGTAAACGGTAATAAATAATTTTCGATATTTTTATCGAAATTAGTAATATTTAATCTAAAAATGGAAACAATCTTAATAATATCAATAATTTTAATAATAGAGGTAATTAATAATTGGAATAAATAATGATAAAAATCAATAATGACAAAGAAATTAATTATAATACTATTAACTACGTATTGATATATAAATAATAATATTTGAAAAATTAATAATTATCAATAAATTATAACAATAAATAAGTTTTCATGATAATCAATAATGATAACGAAAATTCTTATAATAAAAATAATGGTATTAAATTGTATTTCTTATTTCTCCATAGAAACTAATGAAACGTAAATGGACATAATCTCATTGAAAACTCTTTACTTAAAATATATTTTTAAATAAAGTTCCTAATTTATTTTTAATAAAAATTGTTTGTTGTCAAAGAAATTATTATTCTTAAATAAAAAACATTATAAATTAATTATTAAATTTATTTTTTCTCAATATTTGTGACATTGAATTTTCTGAGTATTTTTTATTAATTAAATTTTGTCTGAAAAACAAATTATTTCCTTCAAGTTTTGAGATAAAAAAGTAAAAATCTTAAAATAATAATATTCATTCTTTTTCTTCAATTTCAATAAAATCATTGACTTGTTTATTCTATCATTAACATTGTTATTATTTTTCATTTTTTGTTCTATTGTCCTTAACGATGTCTGAGTCGGAGAGGATTGACCAGGTGACATTTAAAGTAGAGCGGCTTATATTTCTCATTGAGTTCTCATATAAGAGGAACTGGGACTTTAAGTAAAGTGGCAATGAGAAAATTGTTTCTAATCCGTGTTGTTTTGTCTGTTATTTTTCATTTTTGCTTGTTTGAGATTATCTTGGCCTTTGTAAATAAAATTTCTACTAAAATTGAACAAAATAAAATTTCCACTCCAATCGATAAAATATTCTACCATTGAATAATACGGCGTTAATGTATCAAGTATTGATGCAAATAAAATTAATCTGTTGCAATTACTTGCTGAAATTTCTCACCAGACTCGTGGGCGTTCTGAACGACTCATTGATCTTTGGACACTTCAGTGTTTTAGGATTGATTGGGTTTCATTAGTGACGCTATTCGACTTTTATTTATGACTTCCATGAGCGCATCGAAGTCAGTGGAAAGTTGAGCAAATTACACCAACAATAAAAAATCAGGTATAGAAAAAAATTAACATCACCCATTGATTTAATCAATAAAAGTTTGATTTTTTTTAATTTAATGACTATTTATCTTAAAATTATGTAAAATTAATTGAAATAATTTTTCTTTATAGTGAAAGAAACAAATCAAGTTTTGATTATGAATAAATCATTCACAAAAATAAAATAATTTATTTCAATTAAATATTTAGCTTTTATAAAAATTTTTTTGATCATTTTTTGTTATTTTTCTTCTGTTTGTTGTAAATCGAGTATTTTAATTCTTTAAATAAACCAATTTTTTCTTCATCGAAAAATAAAAGTTTTCATTAATAATATGGCACATTGTTATGAAGTAGTAATTTTCAAATTCATCAATGATTTTCAATTTATCATTTTATTATTACTATTTTTATTGATTATTTCTATTATTACTAATTATTGATTTTCTTAAATTTTTTGTAAATATTTTTCTATTAAATATATTTTAAATTAAATTATTAAAATTGATATTTTTTGTTTATGATACTTCTTCCAGATATTTATCACTATAATTTTAACTTGATTTATTTCATATAGTCCTGTTTTGTCACTTCGTTCATTTTAGTTATTTCTCTGTTTGCTTAAATATCAGTAACATAGTTTTACGACAATAATCGATTTTTATGGTCAAGGTTGAATTCCCCTTAATGTCATAAACTGTTAACACAACTTTTTGTAACATTGTTGATTAATTAATCTTATAATCACTTTGTTATGCTGTTAGCAATAATTGAATTTTTTATTGAATATTTCTATTTATCCTTTTTAAATCATTTTCACTTTTATTATTTATTGATGGTACTGTTGATTGAAAATAATTAATTATTTGATTAACGTGGGAAATATAGAACAGCTGCTTTTTTCATTCCACGTTTCACCCTTTTTTCCTTAATCTAAATTTGATTGATTATTATTTGCCTAACCTTATCTTATAAATAAAGAAATATATATCTTCTCTTGCAAATTTCTCATACACTTTTATCGTCCACTCAGTTCGACTAGATCTCAATTTTAATTTACTTTTCTGAGTATAATAATAAATATTATTATTTCAATCTTCAAAACTCCCACATGTAAAAATTTTTTCATCAAAATCTAAATTTTCATTTACATTGCATATATTCATGAATAATAACATCGTTCAAATGTTAATTAAAATCCCTGATAATTTAACGTTTGTGAAATATATATATTGAAGAAATAATATTTGTGAGTATTTAAACACTTGACTTTTTATTGTGTGTCTTAATATTTAAAATATTGTTTTATTACATTTCAAATTTTTTATGATAAAGACACATATTATATTAAATTTATTTAAGTATTATTATTTTTTAACTAAAATCTTTAAAACTGTCTCAATTTGTTGAAATCGCAACTAATGATATTGATAAGTACATGTAATAAAAACCTATGAATATTGATGGACTTTTTTAACATTCATTCTTTTAATATTTATAAAATCAATTTTATTTGAAGAAAATTTTTCAATATTTAAATTTACCTATTTTGACGAATAATTTTCATAATTTCAGGCTTATCAAACGCCAGAAAATAGAAATCAATATTCTTGAAATTTAATTTTTACCAGTAAAAGAAACTTTTTTGCAGTTTTTGAGGCTTTTCTGTTATTTTTATCAAGAATTATTAGGTTATAACATATTTAATTCTTGATTTGGAATAATATATAGTGGGGTGCAAAAAAATTGTCATTTTAAAAAAAAAGAATTAGAGAAATCAAACAAAATGATAAAAATTTATTTAAATTTAATATAGTTGCCATTGCATTGGATAACATGTTCACAATGTTTTACCAACTTTTTGTATTTCTCTTGAATTATTTTGGGGGTCAGAGTTTTGACAAATTTGTTGATATTTTCTTTAACCTGCTGGAAGTTTTCAAATTTAGTGTTTCAGCGATAAACTTCGAAATTTTTGAATATACAGCGAATAAGTTATAAAAATATTTCATTTATAAAAAATAATATTGAAAAAATCTTTAATAAAATCTCTGTTATTATTTACGACCTGCAATCTTTTCATCAATTTTTCGAAATTTTCATTCCAGAAATCACCAGATCTATTCAGAAAGAAATTGGTCAATCACTTAAGTTTTTCCCCTTTCTCAAAAGTAATAACTTTTATTAGGTTAAAAAGTGAGCGAAAAAGTTAGAAACCTTTTGGCGAGATCTAAAAAATAAGAATTTTTTAATCGAGTCCTTCGAGTATGGTTTTAACGATATTTTCTGTCTGCGGTTTACAGAGGAGAAAAATAATATAACGTAGATCAAAACCATAAAATTATAAAATCACGAAAAAATCTTACAACCAAGATTTTTTAATAATAATAATAATAATAAATAAATAATAATAATAATTTTCGGTCCACAATAATTCTTTGGTTTCTATCAGTATTATGCAAATTTTTTATCGATAAACAACCGGTCCATTATGTAAATGAATATCGTTTCATTATCATTTTATATTTATTGTTGTTATTATTATTATCAATATTCAAAAATAAGTGAAATTTAATCCTGGTCGATTGATTAGGAATTAATCAATTTTCTAAAATATAGATTCAATGTTGTCTTATCGTGATTATTATTGATTGTTATTTTCTGAATTTATTGATCAAATTGTGATTTGCTTTTTCAATAATTTATGGCTCATAAACAGTTTGATAAATGGAAACCGAGGTAGATTGGAAGCAAATGCAAAGATCGATCAGAGGAATTTATTTAATTTATAAAGCGCTTTTAAAAGTTTTTTTACATCAATTATTTTTAAATATCTGAGATTAGTTTCAAGAAAAAGAAATAAAAGATAAACTTAAATTTTCTATTTTCCAGTTACTGCAATTACCAACTCTGCTCAGCAACATCCTCCACAAATTGCAGAGGTTCTATGTCCATACAACGAGTCTTGGTACCTTGGATCGTTGACTCGCATGCAGGCCGAAAAACTACTCAAGTTTGATGGTGACTTTTTAGTAAGGGATAGTACTCAACAAAGCAATCAATATGTGCTAAGTGGGAAACAAAACGGTCAATGCAAGCATTTGCTTTTGGTTGATCCTGAAGGAAGAGTTAGATTTTTTTAAAATTTATTTTATAATAATATTAAGAATTAAAATAATGAATAATAATAATGACAAATAAAAATAAATCATTTTTATTTTGATTATTATTATTATTATGCCTTCAGTGTAAGTCTCTATCTAATTTAATAGATATGTCAAATCAACAATTATCTTAATGAAAAATCAATTTCTCGAATAATTGCACAATAACCGAAACACTTTGTTTATTTGGCACTTATTTTTAAAATTTATATCAATAAAAATTATTATTAATTTTTACATTTCGATATTTTTTATATTATAATTAATTGCTGATCTTCGTTAATGAAGCACTGTTTATCAAATGAGAACAGTTTTTATAATCGAAAGATGAATTTTGTGGATTATTGGTGCTGTTTTACGTTTAAAAATTATTGAAGTGTCTTAATTTTTAATTTTTAAATTTTTGTCTTAAAAATTATTATTATTTTAGAATAGTTATTTTATTTTTTATTATTTTTATAAATTAAAAGTTAATCAGTATGTTATCTGTCTTGATATACTTCCTGCTTCCATCAAACTGATGATATTATTATATCAGAAATCATTTGGTATGGTTTCAGAGAAAGCAGCTTTTTTATCACTGTTCCAATTTGCTTAATATTTTAGTTTCTATTTAATGATTCAAAAGCGAGTAGTAAAATCGGTAATCTGTTGCACCTATGAATCTGGAGTAAGATTGTGGATTGGACTCATTTATTTTGTGAGAGCATATAGAAGATGCTGTCGACCAAATAATTATTATCAACTATTTCCAAGTGCAATAAAATTATATTTGGAGTTGGCAAAAAATGATTTAGTTCACTTTTTAATAGTGGAATTTGCAATTTTTTCATTAAGATATTTGTTCAACTTGTGGTTTAAATAATGTCAGTTTTATTCGAAAATTCAATTAAAATATCGATAAAATGTAAATTTCGGCATCTTTTGTAGAAATTTTCTTTTTTAAAAAAGATAAGAGGTATGGAGACCGAAAAATATGTAATACCTTAACGAAATTTACGTGCCAAAAATAGTTTGATAAATTGAGATATAGAGACCTTGGTATAAATAACCCGTCGTTCTGGTTCAGGAGATTTCTAAGTCATTATTAAGCTGAATCCATATCACATATTAACGATATCAATTTATTGACACGTATTTTAAAATCCGATTTTATTTTGAAATGCGACGCGTTCCTGAAACAATTTGTAACCAATGATGAAAAATCTACAATTATGTCCGTAAAAAATCATTGTATCGGTCTGACTTGTCAACCACATCATCAAAGGCAAGAAGATCGTGCATTTGGTCTGGTGAGATTTACGAAATATCATTTATCTTTAGGTATTACAATGTGTCGAAATAATTACATTATTTATTGATGTCTGCTACCTGAAACTAACCAATTTGAACGGTGCATTTCACGAAAAAATGTTCAATATATGCAAATCGCAGAAATATAGTCTGTCAATAAGGTAAGGACTGTCCTCGTTTATCAGATACTTTATTAGCCATTGGTACGACTTTTTGTCTCATTCTCTATGATCGTTGGACCTGGTTCCTGTTGCTAAAGAATTTTTTGAACGGGAACACAATCATTGATAAGAAGTCAATGACAAGCTTATTCTTTTTCCAAGTAAATTCACATCAGGAAGAAAATTGTTTTTTGTCAATATGATTTCTTTTTGTTTCATCTCCTCATCAAAAAGCGCACGAACCCATTTGTTAATCCAATAAACTCACGAAAAATAATGCTATACATTTCCTTCATTGATTTGAATGTTTCTTTAATTATTCAAATTTGTGAAATTATTGCTTTAAAATTATATTTTTTCTGAATTGTATTTTTTTCCAGAAAAATTTTAACAAAATTTTGCTCTAAAATTTGTTTATTTTTAATTGATTTTGAAATATTTGATAGAATTTTTTTTTAAAAATTATCAATTATAATTGATTTCGCAAAATTCATTACATCTAATGAATTACAGTAAACCTCGTTTTATCTAACCGTCCATCCGGTTACAACGAACTGTTTTGGGACCGAAGGTTGTATCCGCTCTGACCGATTTTTCCAAGCTGCAAGATTTGATAATGATTCATTGAAAGATGTTAATTATTGTAAGACTTATCATAAATAAATGACATCTCTGAACAGATATGGATATTTTATTGCCTTCTCAGTCTTTTTTCCACATGCAAATTTATAAGAAATAATTGAGTCATAAGACTTACTAAAAAGGCAATCCTTTAATCAAGTCAACCCACGAGACACTACAAACTGGACAGAATTATATTTGAAAGTGTTAATAAAGCTGAAAGACGTAAAATGAATAAGATTACACTGACAGTAACTGCCAAATGGAACGATACTGACAGTTGATGTGCTGGAGAAGCAACATTTACAAGTCACGTGATGATTGCTATCCGATGTAAGCGATGAAACCATAAAAATTGATTTTTTACTGAACACAGAGCAAATATCTGATATGAAGGAATATTTTTTCATTTATTTTAGTATAATAAAGGTACCATACCCAAAAAATAATAACCGTCGTAACAAAAATCGATTGTATTCCTTTAATCTGAACTAAATTATTCCTGACGATCCGGATATTGACTACAGTTTACTGTACATCTAGTGAAAGAAATTGCTATTCCATTATTCAGTTCAAAATTATTTTTGAAATTGATTCAAAATAAAATTGAAAAAATAACCGATTATTTTTTTAGGTTCACACAAAAGATCGGGAATTCACGAGCATTAAACATTTGATTGAATTTCACCAGCAAAACAAGCTACCGATCTCCTCGATGGACAGCGAGTTGCATCTGCTGTATCCGGTTTCTTTGATGAATGAAAACCACCCTCGTTAACTTCTCGTCTGTCACAGTGCTGCCCGAATTCTCAGAAGAATTTCGTTTTTTGCAAAAAATAAAAGAATTTTATTTTCTATGATATATTTGTATAGATTTATTAAATAATTGAGTGAAAATTCACATTTTTTCCGATAAGAATTTTTCTAATTTTAATGGCATTTTAATTTTCCAAAAAAATGTTGTCATATTGTCATAAAATAAGACAGGTTTGAGATTATTGGTTTTATTGATTGTTTATTGTGTATAATTTAAGTTTTTGTATTGCTATTGTAATTTGGATTGTTAGAATTTTTATTAATAAATCAATTTCCTGCTTCTCTAATTTTATTTATTTTGATGGTGTATAATATTCACATATTTATTTTACAAAACACAAAATATCGAAATTTTTTCAATATTTGAAAATAACGTAAACTTGAGATTCTTTTATCTAAAATTAAAAATTAAGGATATTTCTTAAAAGGGTTTTAAAGATGAATAATCTAAGGATTATTTTGGTAAACAGTAAATATCTAAGTAAGCCTTGATTTGATATTTGACGATTATCTTAAGATTTCCTTAAAATCCAGAAAAAAATTGTTGATGTAATTATTCTTCCATTATTGTCTTATCTACTCTAACGTCTAAAAAATGTAAGACTGTTTCCAATGAAATTTATTTTTTATCTCCATTCTTCTGAATCTCTTAGTTTACTAAGAGAAAAGCAATAAGCAAGTAGTTCAATTTAATTTTAAAATAAACTGTCCTAGTTAAGTCTCACAGTAACTGTTGTATTTTCATTCAATTTACGAAAAATCTGTTATTCACAATTAGTATCGTAGTTCAGTTTCCAACCTTCCTCGTAAGGTTAAATAAAATATGAAAATTTAAAACCTTATGATCGAGATAATAATATATTCAAATAACTTATGGAAATTTTATTAGAATTTTTTTCTTAATTTTAAATTATATATATTCTTTGGAAAAGAATTCATTAAAAATGAAATCATAATGAAGTTTATTAGCATAATGAAAATTTTATTCATTAAATTGATAAAATATACAAATTAAAGAATAGTGGACTTAAAATTTTTTTATTAATATATAAAAAATAAAAATTGCAAATAAAATCATAAGTTTTACTTTTTTTTCAAAGGTGATCATATTAAATTAATATAAGTAACTACTGAGAGTTATTATATTTTTCCTAAATCAAACCATTAATTGATTTCATATTCAAAATATTCTTTAAGAATATTTTTTCATTTTATTATCTTAATAATATATAATTTAGTTTAGAATTAATAATAACAAAGTTACCTTTTAAAATATATTTTACTTTTGACCAAATTCATAATTTTTCTATTGTTTTAATTTTTAATGTGATTAAGTTATTTTGAAAAATGTTATGAAATTGTAAATAATTTTTCCTTTTATTTAAATAATTTTTATTTTGATTAACATATTCATTTGACTTTTCTTTATTATCTAGTTTATTCTAAATTACTTGATTTAATATTCTAAAATTTTATTGGTAAAATGATATTGATCGCATTTGTTTTTATAAAATTTTAATTTTAGACAGCCTAAGAAAATGACAAATAACCAATCAAACCCACAAGGTGATGGGTCAAATTTGGTTATCAATGAATCTATTTCTATGTCTAACAAAACAATAAATTCTGAAAATATTGAGGATAATAAAAATGATGGTCAGTTTTCATTTTTCATTTAGTATGTTTATTTGATTTTATATTCAGTGACAAGAAAATATGGCATAAGTAATTTATTCAGAAATCTAGTTTGTTGTTCTTGTTTCTCATCAGATCACAGTGTCCCAAAATTTAGAAGTGATTACCAAATTTCAACTAATGACAATGATATTAGTAGGAAAACGAAGAAGAACAATGTTACAAAATCTAAAAAGTTTTTTTTCACTGATATTGGTCAAAAGAAATCAACAGATCTCACTGTCACCAACACAATTGGCTCATCATTTGCTCAAAGTTTAAGTGCCTCTAAAGAAAACAATGTTTATTCGACTGATACAGCTGATGGTAGCAGTTTAAAGAATTCAGATAGTGCACAGTTTCTAACTAAAAGCTCTACAGAGGTTATTAAAAATTCTAATATTTATTAAAGAATCTTATGAATTTAAATTTTATTAATCCATCTATTAATCGTATTTGAATATTTTTAAAGAATTGAAAAGAATAAAGAAGAAAAAAAGAATTAATAATGAACAGAACTTTTTTAAAATTCTTTTTATTATTTCTTCAAGACTAATCATTAGTAAATTAATTAATTAAATATTTTTATCATATAGTTATCAAAGTATAAAGTATAATTTCTCTGATTATTGTTTTTGTATAAAAATGTAACTAATTATATATTAGTTTTTTCAGAATTTAAATGCAATTCTGAAAATTTTTCTATACTCGTCTTGTTTCAGGAATTGATTTTCGAATTAGTTTCAAGCAAAACCAAATGCAATTTATTTAATTTAAAACTATCATTTACACGCGTAATTAAATTATTTTTGCAATTTCCGATAATGAGAGTGGACGAAAATCTTTATTTTTGTCCTAATTTGGTTTACGCTTCCATTGGTCATTTTTGTTGACAAAAGATTTCCTGACTGTCTCGTTATTTCCAATGGGTTTCCCTCTCGTTTTCTGTCCCTATTGGTCTGGTGGGGTTATTGTGTGTGTTCAGTGATTTTTATTTTGTTTTCCAATTTCATTGTTTATCATCTGATTTGGTGAACTCTTGCGACTGATAACCCATGGTTGGTTCGAACCGAAAATACGAAAACAAATTTATCATGAAACTATTTTTTCACACACACTCACACAAATCTACTTCGATTTTCAGTTTTAATCGCATTTGTTAAATCTAAATAAACTTGAAAATAAACTTCAACTTTACCAGAGTGCAAAGTACAGATGAAACGGTTTTTGTTATGATAAGAGCGGGCACACATTTCCTGCTTAACAACTATCCGTCTCTTTTTTAAAGTGGAATTTCTGGATTTTAATCGTTTTTTGAGAATTATTGTCTGTCGATTGAAAATCATTAATTGAAAATAGATAATAATTGACTGATAATAATCCGGTGGTGATGATTTTATCATTTATATATCGGTATTAAATAACAATTTAAAAACCATCCTCAACAAAATTTTTCAAAAAATCAATCCATTTTATTGATTATCTAGGTTTCCAGAGTCCTTTCTCATCTTGTTTCTACATTTTTTTCATTTTTTTTGCATTTATTGAATTTAATCCGGTTTTTGTTTATTGAGAACACTAACAAGTCAACGAAATTAATATTATTATTTCCATGCGTTTTTTGAGTTTGGATTTAAACTCTATCACTATTGATCTATTTTTTATACTTTAATCGATTTTGTGATATTCGCTTTTTATTATTTTCAGAATGAAAAGCTGTTACCAAAATTATCCGAGAGTAACAAGAACAAAAAGTGTTTCATTATTGATCTAGATGAAACATTGGTTCACAGTTCATTCAAAGTGAGTTCAATTTGGTGCTAGTTGCATAATAATCGATGTTTTAGTATGTTAAAACGGCAGATATTAACGTAAATGTCGATATTGACGGTGTGCAACACGAGGTAACTTCAGTTATTAATTAATTTTGCAGCGCATTTTTGTATGGACTACTTGTAGCAATTATTGTTAAGCTTTCTTATCATTGCATAATAATAATTCTATAATTTATTATTTTATTTTTATTAATAATACTGTTTGTTTATTTATTTTTAATGTTATTTTATATTCGTTTTATGTATGCCATTATTTTATTTTCTATTTCTTATATTTAAAAAATGATGGTAACGAAAATACCATTAGTAATAGTAATAATAATAAAATTATAATTATAATATTATAGTAGACTGAAATTAAATAGCAGAAAAATTTTTCAATAATAAAACTAAGATTAATAATAAAAATATAATATTAATATATTAATAATGAATAAAAATCTAGTATACGATAAAAATTATTTAAAAAAAAATAATATTGATTAGAATTAATAAACAATACATTGTATAGTCTACTATAATAATATTATAATTATAATTTTATTATTATTACTATTACTAATGGTATTTTCGTTACCATCATTTTTTAAATATATAGTTCATTATTTTCATAATTATTTATTAAAATAATATTTTATTATTATATCAGTGCAGCCAATCATTGAAGCTCTAGTTTCCTAGCTTTAACTAAATAGTTTTTTAAACTACTAATATACACTGAAATTTTAAATAAAATAAACTACAATTGGTGATTCTATGGTGTCAAGATTTGCATCCATGATTTATTTCAAAAGTTTTATTTATACTAAAATGTAAATATATAATTTTCTTTGATTTTGAAAATCAATACAAATTTTACAAAATCAATTTTTATAAATCTTAAATGTAAACTCTATTTTTAATTTTTCAAAACGAAATTTATCATTCAGTCTTCTTTTGTAAGCTGTTATGACGATGGCATATATTATGGATCTCATTTGATTTGATTTATTTATTTTTTAAAATTACGTAAAAAACGTTTAGTTTGTTTATTTCAGGTCTATGTTTGCAAGCGACCTTTCGTTGACCAGTTTCTTGCGGAATTGGGAAATCTTTTTGAATGTGTACTTTTTACAGCTAGCTTAGGAAAGGTAATTTATTGATTTTTTTGTTTGTAATAATTCTCAAATTGGCTTCTTTCATATTTTACAATTGCGTTTTATAATTTCCTGATCTTCTTTAATTTTTTTGTTAAAATATAATAAAAGAATCCCATTACTGATATTTATTGGTCTATATTTTCAACCAAATTTTTTATTCTCTTGTTTTTAATCATTTTATTTGATTTTCGATTAATAACAAAGTTCGATCAATTAATCTTTTTTGAAAATTAGATATAATCGTTTAGTTTTATTTTGCTATTGATATCATGAAATTTTCAAATCCAGATATTCGTTTAAACGTCGATTTTAAAATCAAACTATTTCTAAACAAAGAAAATGTATGAAAATTTTCTTTTAAAAAAGTGAAAGGCAAGAACAATGGCTATTGTTCTGACAATGAAGAATAAATGTTTGAAAAATAAAATGCGAGAAATCGGCGAGTTTCAATTTCTCCCTGGAAAGAATCGAAAACGTAATTTGATGAGGACATAAAGTTAATTTCCAAAAATTACACAAGTGACTTTAAAAAAAAATTTTTTTAATTTATTCTTTTTTATTTTAAAATTTTCGAAAATCTAATTTTTCGAATCATGTTTAAATAAATTCATTCAATGAATTCTTAAATCAATGAATACTAATATGAAGAAAAAATCTTTTAAGTCACCGAGTATATTGATCGAATTGATCGCATGTTGTTGAATAATAATTATTTAAGCCATGGCTAATTTGGACTGAATTTCTTGGCGACAAGCGTTACGAAGTAACCGTCATTCACTGGACTTTGAATTTGTAAAGTTATCGGTTCAAATATTTTGAAAATTTTAAAGTTAATAACGATATTGATTTATAAATACGTTATCACGTGTGTAAAATATGTTTATTTCGAAAATAAAATTTTTTGAGTGCATTTTCCCATAAATATATCGACAGATATTTTATTTTTCGATTATTTGCTGAGAATATATAGATTCTATTTTTAAAATAATCTTCTGACACTGATCACTTCTTGAAATCAAGTCTTTTAACCAATTCAACTCTTCCTCCAATCAAATTTTGTGCAATACACAATGGATCAATATGTCACCAGTGATACTAATGTAAAAGATCAGGTTAATTAAAAGACATTAAATTATTAATACCGTGTATTTATCAATATTTTTCTTATGGAAAATAAATAAGATAAATTTCTATTCATATCTTTCGTCAAAAAATTTCTCATTCATTCTTTTTTATCATTCTATATGAAGATTTCGTTAACTATCTCTATTGTATTAAGATATTTTACCGATATTTTGATTTTTAGGAGTATTTCACTCACTGTTTAAAATAGAGTTCAACATCTAAAATTGAATTGGCTTTACATCATATCTTTTTTTGAATGATTAACAGATATAGGTTGGCTGGAAATGTTCTTCTCTGACTTTTCCGTGGATAAGATTTTGTAAAATTGTTTTACAAGTTATTAAATAATTATATTCAATCATCGCTGGGAACGAATTTTCAAGACTTGGGCAATACTGTTAGCGATGAACAGATAATAATAGTCTTATTAAATATACCGAAAAAATTCCTAATTAGTCTGATATTATGGAAAAGAGTGATTATGAATGTAGAAATTTTTGATTTCTGAATTCATTTTTATTTTCACAGTTCACAATAATGATACAGATGGCAATAATTAACTTTTAAACTTTCATATTTCACATTTTAATCACATCATGTAAGATTACTATTAATATTATAATAATAATTTTTAATTTTAATCGATATTGTCATATTTGATTCATTATTTAAAATTATTTAAAAACTCTTTAGTCAAATTTTAGATTAGAAGTCTTGAAGGATTTATTTTTCATTTTGAATGGAAATGGAAATTCTTCGCTTATGGATTATTTTGAATTTTAATGAAACGACATTGAAGCACCACTCCTTAATTAAATATTCATCTAGATAGAATTCATTTTAGCGTATTAAACTCACTTGTTTCATTGGATTCATAAAATTTCTCAGTTCTTTAATATCTGGGCAATTCAAAACGAAATAATGAACAATTTCCCCAAACTATTTGATCATTGTTCATTGAAACTAATATGAAATAGAATATGATTTGAAATGATTGAAAACGATTTAAGTCAAAAATTAAAAAGTGCAAAGACTAATGTTATTTTTTATGATCTCTTTTATTAAAATATAATAAAACTTTTCCGAAATAATTTGATATTATAAAAAGTTTTTATTTTAGTAAAGATTAACTGACTTTTTTTTACATCTTACTTTACATTTTGAAATTTTTAGGTAATGATAAAAATGGATTAATTAAAAATTTTGAAAACGATCGTTTTTTACATGATTTTTTATAAAGTTTAGTGTTAATGAATTTATAAAATGTATCATTTTCATAATCGAATGATTGAAAATTATTGTCACAAAAGTTTTCCTTATCATTTCAAGTAGAAATTAAACATTTATTTTATCAGTTGTTGATATTCTCTGATGGAAATGTGTTTGGTTTTAGTATGCAGATCCAGTTACAGATTTTCTCGACACTGGAAACGTGTTTGAATCCAGATTATTCAGGGAAGCTTGTGCCTTTAAGGACGGCAATTACATAAAGGATCTTGATATCTTGGGGCGCGATATAGCGAATATTGTAATTCTGGACAATTCTCCCGTTTCCTATCTTCTTCATCCTAAAAATGCAGTGGGTTTTTTTCTGATTTAAGTAATGTTACTTATAGGCGTCTCTTTCCAAGGTACAAATCGTTTCATGGTTCGACGATCAAAATGACACAGCTCTTCTCGATTTGATACCTTACTTCAAGGATTTAGCGTCCAGTCCTCTCTCAGTGCCTGTGTGGTTGGAGCAGAACAGGCCTCCTGAAAGTGCTGGTATCCTTGGATACCCGCCTTCAAATTTGCATTGGATACTGATGCAAACGTTATCTGTTCCAGAAGCAATCGTAATATATCAGCAACGGCTGAGAGAATCTTATCATGCTAGTGGCAGTAGTAATGTTAGTCGACAGAGTTCAGTTCGTGGAACGGGTCAGAATAGTGATTCTCACGAATTGCACGTACCTCATCACGGTCTCATCACCCAAGCCATCAAAGCCAGTCGACGGAAATCTCTGGCAGCTCAAGAAGACGAATCCAATCGACCTCCAGTCAGTAGCCCAGTTGCCAAGCCATCTTCAGATCTGCATCTCGATGATGATGACGATGATGATGATGACGATAACACCAACGATAATAATGACAATGATGTCAACGATGATGATGATGGTGATGGTGACGATTCAATGGGATCCAATCAGGAATTGGCCAATAATTGTGATTCAGGGGTGATCAATAATCATTCCATTGATTCAAGAGACAATTCCGATGCCTTACATGAATGATTTATCTGTTTATTATTATTATAATAATAATTATTACAATTATTGATTGTGAAATGTTTACCAAATACGAAATTCTTTATCAAAACAAAATTCTCACGACACAAACCAATCTTTTAATAATAATAATAACAATCGACTTAATTTGGGGCCAGGCCTCTGTCTCTCTTGTCGATAACGTTTCGTTTGTGTGCCATTTTTATGCATCGTGCGTGCGTGCGTGTCGTAGTCAGAGTGCTTCCTAATTTGACATTGTCTCACAATATTATTATTGTTTTATTAATAAAATTGGATCTTTTCCTTTCTTTCGTTTGTGTGTCGAGTTTTGATTGGATTGTTTATATTTTCTATGTTTGCAGTTTTACTTCATTTAGTTTCTTTTTTCTCTCTCTTTGTGTCCCTAATGATATTATATTCTAACGAGTGTGAGTGAATGGGGCGATCGACGAGAGACACTTTTATTTGTATCTCTTTTGCCTCTGCTGTTTTAGCCTGATCTAACAAAAAATTGGGCCGATGCTACTGGGTTGGCGTTATGTTACTAATGGATTTTAGGTTGGATGGATGGTAGATGGATCGATCAGTCAGTCAATCATGATGTCTATCGCGTCTCTAGTGATAACAATCTACAACTGGTGGTTTCATTTCAGCCTCGTATTTTTCTAATAGATTAATTAATTAAAGTTGGTTGCAATTTTTTGTATTTTATCGGATTATGAAAATGTCATCACATTAACATTTATCGATTGTTGCTATTGACCCAGTTCCTTTAGTGTAATTTAGCTCCATTTTTCTAACTACATTGTCTTTGCTCAATTGTATTTGGCGTCTGTTTGTTATAACGCAAAAGTTGTTATTTTTCCGAATTATTTACTTATCCATATTCAACTCTGACAGTTGATCACACTTATTATTATTGCTGATTTAGTAACTTATTATCAACATCAAAATTATTCAATTTTGTTAACTTTTAGTCTCGTTCTTATTTCTATATTTTAATTAAAGTTTAATTACTTTTCGATATTTTATACCTAAACATGCTTTTTTACTTTATTTGAGTTGTATAAATTCATGTTTTGATTTGGTTTGCTTTGTGAATTTGGAAAGTGTTTTTTTCGGAAATTATTAATATTACTACTATTCATTATGTGAGTCGCCATTCAAATATTATAAAAGTTGACAAAATTATCGGCTTGAATTCAGTGTGTTGTTGTGCGTCCAATCAAATATATTTCAGATCTTGAAGGCATTATATATATACACAATATTTAGTGATTATTATTTAATTCTGTGAAAAATTGTCAGAAAATGACTAAATAAAATTTGGAATATTCGGCAATTTGATTTAAACAACCTTCAGTATTTTTATTTAATATCAAGAATCCGTTATGGAATATATTACAAAATTTTTAATATATTTGAGGAACGAGTTTGATTAGCAACATCCGATTCAATTAAGTAACTAAAAAGTTCGGTAATTATTATTGACATCGATTGATGTTGAATTTACGCTAGATTCTGAAAATTTTCTTGTTAATTCATAAATGCTATATTTTTTCAAACCAGTTTTACTTGATATAACAAAATTAACTGTAAGTGTTTGAAAATCAATTATTATGAAGGTGACCAAATCAATTTTATTAAAAGATATTTTTAAACTATCTATCATGAAATTTTTTAATGATAATATAACATTAATTGTTATTAGTATATGGTAAGACAAGGTAGAAGCATAATACTTGATACAAAAGTTCATAGGTTGTATTAACCGTAAAATATATTTTTTCTTTACGAAGCGACTTACTCAGTTGACCTACTAGGCTGAAGCCACTGCTTCCTGCCACTGGAATTACGAAAGAAATCCAAAATTTATCTGCTGTAATAATTCTCTTCGAAATGTCTCTGGTATTCTAATCACTTGATAATTTTGTTACGCTATTGCTTTACTATGAACGTTATCGTCATACTTAGCTCGTAAAGGTTACTGACCCCTTCACTTTTGTCAATACATGTAAGCAAATGAATGAATCAAAACAACTAAGAACAACACTTTATTACCAAAATAACAATAACAAACACAGTGTCTCAAATAATCAATAAAAATGTCTTCAATCACAAAATCAAATGTTTCAATAGCCGATCACACTAAAAATCAAATGTCTTGAATCAATCAGTTGAATAATTAAATTAAATCAATCAAATAATTAAATGTCAATATAAATGAAATGTTAATTAAATTAAAAAGAAAAACAAAATAACAATATCCTCACTAATTGTGACGACGACATGTCCAAAGGGTGGTTTACTGAACCCAATCCGGTTCACTAAGAAACCAATAACAGCACTGGACCCATCGTGAGCTCCTGTCGCATAGAGAGCATAGAAACAATATTACTATGAAAGGTGAAACAGTTCCCTTCTGACGTGTCAATAGCTTCTGTAGAATTTGTCTCGTCCCATGATCAAATATCTTCAGTTGAATAATATATCTTCTGAAGTGCAAATATCTCTTCTTATGTATCAATATCTAAAGTTGAATAATATCTCTAGGGTAGAATTTGTGGCAATCCACTGTGGATTCTAACTATGGATTCCAACTCTTTAAATACTATTCTGGTCAGACGACTAATCAGTCGTAGACCAGCTTGATTAATGGGGAATGAAATGTACAAGTCGAGAAACATAAGACGACCAAAAAGGCAGAACATAAAAAAATTGCGAATTTAAAAGCATTATTAAATGATGAAGAACAAGCGTATCATAAAATAAATGTTGATTTTTTTTATTCCAGTTCTGGTCGCCCTAAATCATCTAGTGCTGTGGAAATCGTTCTAAAAATATATGAAACGGTAAATCATGATTTTGTAAGCCTTGGCGAAAACCACTTTCGACCGAACATAATGGTCTTTGAACATCGTTGACAGAAGTGAATTAATTAGGGGGATTCTGTTGGAAAATAATGTGATTTTTGTTCAAATAAAATTTGTTTTTAATTTTGCGAACTTTTCAAACCACCTTCGTACATTATCATTTTTTGATTTTTGTAATATATAATATATATAAATCAGTCCTTTTTGATTTCATGATCATATGATTCAACATGAATTGTTTATGCAATCGTTAGTAGTTTAAGCAAATATTACATGCCTTTTGATGGGATATAATTTTTTCTCATGGTAAGCCTCATTAGTTATTATTTTCCACGGTTATTATTCTGTTGTTATATTTCCTGTTATCCATATGTATTCTTGTTGGTCATGATACATTTTTATGTTTCAAAGTGCTCTTAAAAGAAAAATAAAAGGGTTTGGGCCAAAAAAGTTGCGCAGTATTCACTCTAATTTGAGGAATTTCATAGAACATTAAAAATCTTTTTCTCAAGAGTCCTACCTGAAATTCTATTTACGAACTGTATGTCTGTAATTTCTTTCTTTATTCCTATAAAACTTTCGGAAGGTTCTGCCTTAGATAACGGGAATGGAGATTGGGAATTCACTTCTGGATCAAGAGTTGGACGGAATCGTCTCAGAGTCCAAATTATATAAGAATAAAGGTCGACAAGTTATAATTTTTTATAATAACAATTGCATAGTCTTAAAGTTTCCCTCTGTCGGAAATCATAATTTTTTCCACAAATGAATAATATATAGAGTTGCTCGGAAAGTTCTTTCGGTTTTTAATAACACATGTGTTTAGTACCTGTTTACGAATTTATGAATGTAAAAAATCTCAAACGTGTATTATTTTTAATAATATTGAGTAATTCTAACATTTTTAAATTCATTACTTCATTTAGCCTGTTTAAATTTGTTTGGCGGCATTTTTAAATGGATAACAAAAAATAACATAATATTCGGGATATTATTCTATTTTATTTTAACAAAAGCAAAAATTCAGTACATGCGCATAGAAAAACATGCTAAGTATATAGCACTGATGCAATAGCAGAGCTCATGTGCCAGAATTGGTATAGCAAATTTCTGTCGAAAATCATTATTTTTTATCATAAATTAATATTATTAATTATATAAATAATAATATATTTAAATAATTAAAAGTATAATCCGCTACGTTGATTTGTCGAAGTTCCTTCCGTAATTTCACTGAATCTAGTCCTTTGATTCCGCTCGCTCTTTGTGTTGATGTACGTTCTCGAATGTAGACTTGATGATTACCCGAATAAATGTACTATTTTTATTTTTTGTAGATTGCAAAGTCTAAGTTTTCATCCGAAACAGGTAATTTATTTATACCTGTTCTGGCGCCCTTGGATTATTAAAATAAATTCGTCAGATTCTGTCTGATTATTTTTAATTTCACAAAATATTGACTCCAAGTTTTTGGAATAAACTCCATAGATTTTTCCCTATTGATTGAACAATTTTATTCTAAAGTTTTTAAATTATTTAATGTAAATATTTAAATAAATAAATCTAAAACTGTTATTAAAATTTCTAAAAATATGAATTTATATAATAAATAAATTCTATATTATAAAATAAATAATTATTTTAAAGTCATGGTACGAAACGACTATATTCAAATGTATAATTAAAGTTTTAGCACAAACAGCTTGATAAAATGAAGGGGCGTCTCAAGCTGAAGGCGTTCACATTTCAATATCAATATGATAAAACAAAATATCATTAAGTTTGATGATTTGGTAGAAATAGTTACAATTTTAAATGTTAAATATTTCATTAATAAACTGGTAAAAAATCGTTAGAGATTGCAAAATCAAAAATAAATCGTCAAAATATATTATTATTATTATTATTATTATTTATTATTATTATTATTATTATTTACTATTATTATTATTATTATTATTATTATTATTATTATTATTATTATTATTATTATTATTATTATTATTATT
>JBBMKC010144926.1:0-15807 GCA_037834085.1 Bipalium vagum
TCAAAACGACATAATTTTTGCTTTTCGGTTAAATTGTGCGGAATCCATTTGTCCAATTTCTTTGACTTTCCTATTTGTCGAAGATGGTTCGAAACATTCATAGCTGAAACGCCTACCTTACGGCTAATAACTTATCTGCTATGTCCGTTCTTACATGAGGAAATCGGGGAAAAAATGTTTGAGAATTGGGCTAACTTGTGCAGCACAGGAATACTGACAAAAACAATTGTCTTAAATGGTCGCCTAAACAAAAAACTGATGAACGGGCACCTGTGAAGTACAGATGAATGTGTGGGAATCATTAATTAAAAAGAAAAGGAGATAATTCAAGTGGTGGAGAAAATTATAATTTATCATTGGATATTTTATTTCATGATTTTGTTCATTTTATAATCTTACAAAAAAATTGTATTATGTGATAAACGTCTTTTATTTGTGATTGTATTCATATTTTTTTTTAAATAATAAATTAAATTAAATAATGATAAACAATAATAAAAGGAACTAATACATTATTATTAAATTAATAAATAAACCTATACCTGGAAGGCTTATCCACGATGGAAGCAGAGGCGGATCTAAAAAAGAAAATAAATAAATAAAAATAATAATAAATAAATCTATGTAGGAGGAAGCAAGATCAGACTGGTACCTAAAGAGAAAAGAGAAATAAATAACATATATAATAAATAAATAACCTACTCAAGTGGGGGAATTATAAAATAATCAATAAGCAAAATATCCCATTAAGCCCATAGTGTGTGACTATAAAAACTCAATTGGTAAAGTAGTCACACATAAGGACTAGGTGATCATTGATTTTATAATTAAATCCCATGAGGACTTTACATAAAATAATAATAATAAAAAATTAAAACTCAAAAATAAAATAACAATAATAAAACATTAACTTACACAAAATAAATTAAATTAGAAAACAAGAATAAAATAATAATAATGATAATAGTGATAATAGTGGTAGTGATAGTTATGGAGATTAATAATAATAAATTAAGTTAAACAAATATTTAATAAGTAGCAAGAAATTACGTCAGTGAATAGGATTACGACAAATATGGATAATGACGTCAAAAGGAAAAAAGAAATAACGTTATTTTAAAAAAACGTTATGATAGAGAAATAGTATTTTTATTTATTATTATTATTTGAAATAGTATTATTTTTGAAATAGACACATATGATAGAGAAATAGTATAAATACCTGAAGAAAAATCATAAAAATTGGCCTTCAAAAATTTCTAATTATTAGTTTATAATTAAGAATTAAAGCGAAATTTTGAAAATTAAAGTTTATCATAACTAACCTAAAAAACAAAGCGTAAGTGAATTATCACATTCACTTTAATTAACTAATTAATTAATTAAACAAAACGTGAACATAACTTCTCGTTTCTGTTCTTATAAAAATAAAATCTTCTCTCTTCTTTTTGTTTGTTTCTGACAATTACTAGTTATCAGATTCGATTTTTTACTTCAGAGCGTTTGTACATTTCCTCATACAGATTGATATCTTCTTTAATTATTTATTGTCATTTTGATCTTAGTGTCAAAACCTTTTAAAAATTTGTAAAAAATTGTATTTAGAATAAAAATTTTAAAAATCATTTTGCTTGTCTTATTTGTGATCAGTACACTACCTTAAGGAGTCAGATTAAGATTATACACACACCCACAAAACTTAACAAATGTTACTTTATTCAGAAGTATCGGACTGATGATTTACAAACCAAAAAAAATTGAAAAAGACCGGCAACTGTAGAAATTTCTATGGGAGAGAAGAAGCTGCCTCACACGCCTTATGCAGCTGCATCTACATAATGCCTGTGGTGCGAAAAAGGCACAATGATCTACGCGATATCTTAGTTGATTTGTTGTCCACACTTAAAAAGGAATGGGAAATGCACATTGAAAAGACAGGAATTTTTCAGGAAAAAACTTAATTCCTGATATACAATTAATGAATAAGAGGCTTAAAAGATATCTAATTATAGACGTCAAAGTCCCTTTGAATCAGAGATTTCAATCAAGCGCAGTGACAAAGCAAACAAGTAAAAATATTAAACTTTGTTGGAGGAAGCTCAATCCGAGGTCTGAAGAACATGGTACTACGATATCAGAAAATTTATAATCTGAGCCGGGGGTTCGTGGATCCCATCAAACTACCAAACACTCGGAGCATTTGGATTTAAAATAGCAGAAATTAATTCAATTATGGAAAAATGTGCAGCCAGGGCGATCATTAATACCTATAATATCTGGAAAAAATTCATAGCCAGAGCAGAGACAAACATTTAAAAACTTTCCCGTGTCAATTACAACCATATCTTTGATTTAAAATAAACCACTGTTTTTTTGTTTTCTTGGGATATTAGTTATACTAATTATTCTTTATAAAAATTATTATAAAAATATTTAATCAGTTTAGAATTATTTAAACAAGTGTATTTCTAATTGTGAATATTAATAATAATTCATAACAAGTAAAAAAATATAAAACTGTGCTCACAATCTTTTGCATCCATAAATAATCAATATAATAAATTAATTTTTTTAAAAATAAAGGTTTAAAAACTTTAAATATCTTTTACACCCTATTTATCACAGAGCATTTGATTGAAAATCTGTTTTCCTGGGACATAAGCCTCGATGTTTATCAACTTTAACGATAAGTTATTCTTTAAAGAATAAAATGATTTTGATATATTTAGATAAAAACTTTGATTAAATAAAAATTCAGTTCGATAAATTGCAATTAGAGTGAAATTGAAAATTGAAAAAAGAATGCCATTTTAATGACCGGAGGGCATGATAAGCCAATTATATTAAATTATGAGTATTGATGATAATTATTTCGTATTATTTTATAAATATTAATAAAATAATAATAATAATAATAATATTTTAAAATGTATGTACATGCTTTTATATCGTCTGATATCTCTTCAGGTTAAAGTTTAAATCTGTAAGGGAATGTTACTGAGTTTTGTTAGCGGTGAAATAAATACTTCAAAAAGAAAAAAGAATTTTTGTTTCATTGATTTTATACTCTTAAAAAAAATGTTCACTCTTTTTAAAACTTTTTGCCCGAAATTTCAATAAGTAAAATATTTAACAGAGAAAAATATTAAGTGAAAAGCTCTGTTTTGATTTCCCTGACTTGATCGAGTCTTATATGCAGACACGATCAATGAGAAACAACCAATGTTCGTGAAAAAAACAAAAAATTGAATCTATCTTTTATGAATATTCCGAAGAACTCCACAATTAAAACTTATTATAATGTTATAAAATGTTACAATGTTCTGAAGTGGGTTCAAATTATCAATATTTTATGATTCATGTACTTTTTCCTTTACTTTTTAAAATATTTATAGTGTTATTTTTCGGTTATAATTGTTATTGGTTATGCTTTGTTATTATATCTTATTTTTCCATGTTCAAATAAGAAATTGTGAAAAGAAACGAGAAAATATTTTCAATAAAATAAAACTTTTTTCTTGTTATATCCACAATCATTCGCGAAACTTAAAAATTGATTTAATATAACATTTTTACAACCATTTGTTCAGAGCACTTTGCACAGACCTCAGTCGCGGCCTGGAGTGAATAACACCAAAATGAAATGAACCATTTCACTGCCATATCATGCAGACAATGCAATGTGTTTTTGCAGAAAAGTTACTATCGAGGCATATTGTTTGACTAAAAAGCCGCCTTTCTCATACTCAGAATTTATATTTTATTTATATTTTCTATGGTTATTATTTCAGTTATTATTTTATGTAGAAAAAATTAAAAAGCATTTCAAAATAAATAGAACGAGACGTAAGCTTTCAGTCAAATGTCAGTCACTAACCATAAAAAATGTGAAGAGTATTTTTGTATCAAGATTCTTTTCAGTAGATCGGAATTAATTTAATCAGCCTTTGGGTTTTTTAATTCTTTTGCTTTCCTTCATACTAATTTTTACAAAAATAACAAAAGAACCTGTCAAAACTTAAAAAGTTGAATTATATCTGTGGATTTATAAATGTGCACTTGACTTATGTTGATTATGTTCTGGCTGTAGAATCATTCAGACGAAAAACGTAGTCTATTTTTTAAACCAAGTCATATTAAACTTTAACATAAGCCGATACGGTTTGGTAAATTTTTTTTCATTATTTAAGAATTGATGCCTAACCCTTTTATAATTACCAAGATTGATCAGAATTGGTCTTTACATCATTTACAAAGATTATCTGACTGGAGATGATAATCCTATATATTGGCATTGATTTTCACTTCCAATTATGTTGTATTGACAGAGTACGAAGGGTTAAGAGTTTTAGTGTCTTGATCCAGTGTCTTGAAAAATAAATGTGTTTTGAGTAGTCTTGTTTGACTATCTCGATAAAGTTTTCTTATAAGGGATAAGATTTAATCATAAGTTAAGCGGTCAGAACTGAGCTAGGTTAAAAATTTAATATTTTACAATAAGAAATAAAAAAAATTGATTTTTGATAAAAAAAATTATAAACAAAAATGCGGAAAAATATCAACATAGAATTCACAAATGTATTTACTTATACTTTCTCATACTGATTTAGAATATATATATATATCGGGATCGAGACCAGAAACTTAAATCTTACTGGGTAAACCTTAGACAAAATTTTAGTTTCTTTGACACTGTGCTGTCACTATTATGTTAAAACCTGAACAATGTGGAATATAGTTGATTAATTTCCCAGAATATGATAGACATATTTAAAGACGATTATTTATTGAATCGTATGACTGGGTGGGTTGGACCTCATGAAAGAATTTACATAAACAGTGAAAAACCAAGTGACTGAAGGATTTTTAGCAAGACGAACTTAACCGGAGTTCAGAACAATTTATATTTTTTATTTATTGTGTAACTTTGTTTCATCTTCCATAAAAGTATTTTAATGATAAAAAATATCGATAAGTTTTTCATTGATTCAGTTAAATTGATTAATTTTATTACACTACCCATTGATCGATTTTGATTTTTATGAAAGGAAATCGTGGAATTGAAAACATCTTAGGGCGATTGTAATATTAGTTGAAATAAATTTATATTCTCAAATGGAACATACAAATGGAGCGCTCTTCGATGGGTATTAAATATTACGATTATAAAATATATTTATACTAACTAAAAATTCTGTTTTTTAACGTGAAGCTTTATTTAAATTTTTAAAAAGCTCAGAAAAATAAAAAATAATGCTTAAGAATTTTAATATTTTTATCTTTTTACTTATCATAATTTAATAATCAAACATAAAGCAGTAAAACAAATAATCAATTCGACGATTATTTTTCGAAAACATCAACTGACGCACACTTCGACACAAGCACCACAGACACTCCGAGAAGCACATGTTGCCTAAAAATCTAATGTTGTCTAACTCCACCAGGCAGTAATGAAACAAGTTTGTGTAATGTGTGTGGTTCGTTGATTGCCGTCATCGGCCAACATGCAGGCGCATATATGTTGAACTTGTGTACAGAAAAAATAAAACCTAATTGAAATTTTTGACTTATTTAGCTAACAAATATTTGATTTTTCATTATTTTTGGAAAATGAACACTGGAAACTTGAGCTTTGGCCTTATTATTACTACTGTAGTTCTTTTGATTATTGCAGTAGCAACTCCATATTGGGGATGTGGAAATATTCTATCTGACTGTAATCAAAACAGTACATTCATTGCAATCAAGATATTTTTCATGCTGGGCTTTGTTTGTGCCATTATTGTTTTAATTTTGGAGATTATGGGATTCGCCTCTCTCACATATCGAAGCAATGGAACATTAAATCTGGTCCGATTAATAATATTAGGGATCGGGGTTGGAAGTTTAATTATTTGTATATTTATATATACAAGCGCTTACTTTAATTTGTGGGCGTATCTATTGACCATTATTGCACTGACTTTGGGTATTCAATTGTTAACCATTGGACTCATGACCAGCAGTTGCACTATTACAACCAGATCATCAGGCCATGTGGTTGTTAGAGAAACGATTGTGACCCACTGAAGGATTGGTAGATGTTTTATATTTATTTCAAAATCAATAGCATGGAAATTATTGATTCTTTTATTTTAATGATTGATGCTTTCGAAATCTCAACGGAATTATATCTTAATAATTTTATAGTTTACACTTAATTATTATATTAATTTTTGTTAATTCTTTATATATATATTTCCCTATATGGACCTGTTATTTACTAGCAATATTTTAATAAATTTTTGTTTATCGAATTAGTTTTAATTTGTTTTTTTATATTTTATATTATTTTTAATATTTATAGAGTAAAAAAATAACATTTCCTAATCGAATACGCTAAAAACTCGTTACACAAAAATTAATAACAAATCACCATAGACATAATTACAGCGGTCTTTTAAAAAATGGGATCAATCAAATTATTATTACCAATATTGACTCGTTAACGGACGAATGTGATCTGATCGTGCGCTGCTTCTGAAAATCACATTCCTACTCAATAGCAATTATATCAGAGTTCTAGAACTGTGATTATATGACTTTTGGAACTAGTTTGGCTGAATAATTTATCAATTTCAAAACAAATTTTGAATTGGAATTTTTCATGTGCATTGTTATGTTTCCCGAGATATAAAACTAAGCCGATTCCTTCAATGTCGTATAATAATATTTAACAGTCAATCAGTAGGAATCCATTAAATCAATTTTTAGTGCAGTAAATAATTTATTTGTTTATAACATTAGAAAATGGCATAGAATGTAATTTTCCTGTGATACTTTGGTAGTAATCATAGCTGGTTTTTTAATTAATGTATACAGATGGATCGAAGAACATGAGAATTTTCTTGGGAAACAAATTAGAGAAGTCACATTCTTCTCGGTGTGTTTATACATTCGGATTGCAAATAATTATTATAATAAACTAATGATGCAGGTTACATAATAATTTATCATGAAAACTGAATATTAAATGAAACTTCTCTTTCAGACATTACAGAACTAATAAAAAAATAACGACAATATAATTTCTGTTGATATTGATAAAATATAAATAACCTTAAGAACGATTAAGTTGAAAATTAAATATCAATTAACAAATAATAACGCACTCTTCTGTTACTATTATATCCTATTAAAGTAACTTTCGCTCGTCTATCAGTAAATCCTCACTAAACGATGTTGTGCCCGTAATTCTATTGCTCCCATGCAAAATTAAACTCAAAATGAATCAAAACTCCCACAACAATACTTTATCCGCACCCTGAAAACTGAATCAAAACACTCACAATAAAACTTTATTATAAATTTAACAACAGCCTGATGCAACAACAAAATTCAAACCAATACTCGTAAATCACCCAAAAAATGTTCAATACCCAAAACAAAATGGCTTCAACATCAAATAATCAAAATCGAGTCAATGGTTAAAGTAATAATGAACACAAAGCAAACGATTAATAATAATAATAATAATCTAATTAAATAGTTTTAAAGAAAAGGGTGAGAAAAATAATCACACAGAGAAAGAGTTCCAGAGTTAACAAAATAAAACGGTCTCACTAGGAGCGACAAGGGGTCCCCGGGTCGTCTTCCAGGTCCTTTGCAGGTCACCTATGGATTCTTAAACTCGATGGGTCCCCTTGGCAAATCCTCTTGCGAAACCATATCCACTAAAGTTGAAAACTGGAATTCTTGAACTGTCCTCGGGTCCTCTGGAAAATCGCGTCAAATCGTCCTCCTGAAATTGATTTCTCTGAGATTCGTTTTTCTGAAAATTCGTTTTTGGACTCTGAAAAATCATTTATGAGCAAATTTCTGGGGATAGTCGTATCTTTATATAGTCATAGAGATTTGGATACGATCACCAATCCCTACGCTTCGAGACGGCTATTTCCATGAATAGCCCATTATTGCTAACTTTGTCTCGACTCCGAGACAAAGTTAGATAAAAGGATAAATTACTCCAACAACGGAGTTTAGTTTCCTATTCTCCTCAAACACAAAAAATAATAATTAATAATCTCACCTCATATCATTGACACCGAGACTTTTATTTCATTATTATTATTGCTATTATTTTTATTATTATTATAATTATTATCCCTAAGTCGCTATTATTTATTTATTCCTACATTATTAATTAATATTTTATTATTATTATTATCAACGGGTTTTGTGCCTTTGGCCAACCCAATCCTTCTTATTAACTTGGTTGTGCTCGATATCTCGCTATCATTTCAAAAAAAAATCAAATTTTTTAAATCGTACTAAAATTATATATCTAAACGTTTCAAAATTTTCATTGAGTTTCTCCAAATTAATTTTACCCTTTTCTCAACATAACTAAACTATTTTTGTTTTATCAAAAGAAATCTGAATATTTAATAAATACCTTTAAAAATACACTTTCAAATTGCGGCCAATTATTAAAGTCTTACAATTTCATTAGAGGAATCTTTTGATGGATCTCAGATAATGAATGAGCTCGATAGTAAAATCAAAGAATATCAGTGAATACATATTTTCTGAATATATGAACAATCAGTAGCTTCTAAGTTCGTTATGATTAGAATATAGAGAAAGGTCAGAGACTAAGCGGAGGTGGACATGAGAAATATAATCAATGATTGTTTAAGATATAGTCTAGCTTGAATAGAAATATTCGTGTTCAGCTTTGCTTCACGAGACTTCGTTGAGTTCGGCATTCCCTGATGAACCCCTACTAAGTTCTGCCAGGAACAAATATTGATTAATGTTAAGAAAACTATGATGAAATAATCAAAAATTATAATGCAAATGAAGCGCATGGAAGTGAAACTTCTGAAACAGGAGAAATAAGTATTCATCCAATTCCTAAACAAGATTCAATTCCAATTAATAGAATTGATCAAGTTGTTATGAAACATGATGTAAAATATATTTTTAAAGATTTAAAAGACAGATATATTGTTCAGCCAGATATCAGATGTTCAAGTGATACATAAAATAAACCAAATCGAAAATTCTACACCACGGGAAAAACTTGAAATAACAATTGTAAAAATTTTAATGAAGAATAAGGTGGACTTGGTTTATGTTTACCAAGAATTTCATAATCTATTGCAATAAAAAATAGATTCAAATGTATTTCCTCTAGATAAAATTAGCAAATGAACTTCATAAAGAATCAAAATTAAATGTCTACATGATTCTCATTTTGGTCCAATCATTATTCCTGATTGAATTATGGATTTTATTGATTCTTCGTATATCTTAGAAAGAAAATTGGTATATATATATATATTATTAGCTTACAATTTTTTATCTCACTTCACACCTTTTCTACTAAGATTCATGGTTTCAATAAAATATTAATGTTTACATGTATTTTTAAACATTTTAAAAACTTAATAACGTTTTGTTCTATAAAAGTTATTGAGTTAAAATTTTATTGGTTTATAGATTTAAAGATTCTCTAAATGAATAAAAATAAATTTCATAAATATTTTATTTTCTGTACATGAAAAACATTCGAATTTTACATGTAGCTTAATTAAAAAGAAACTAAAAAAATTATGGAAGAAATATAACTAATTACAAAGATATAACGGGAAAATCATATTAAATTCAAAACATTTCAATTCAAATATTTGGTATATTTTTTTAAATATTTATTTATTAATCTAATAATATTTCGAATTTGAAATATTATTATTATTATAATATTATTATTAAATATTATAATATAATAAATATTATAATATAATTATAATATTATTATTAAATATTATTATTATTATTATTTATTTGAAATATCAAAATAGATACTTTTCCGATGAAATCTTATTAAAGTAATTTGCTTGTGACTCAAAGCGGAATGAGCCGTTTCATTTTCATTGGAGACATTTTTTGATTAATTTTAGGAGCATAAGAAAAGGAGAAAACGTTAGTAGATACAAAAGTAAACTTTATTTGATTTGCCTTATTGCTGTAAATGTACCGTCTAATAGAATTGGAGTCAGTTTAAATTCGAGATATTTAATATTGAACAGTAAAAACAATGTTTTTTTCTTTGATACAAAAAGCGTTTCCTTCATTTGTATGAACTAACATTTTCCTTTTTTCATTTGACAGTTTCCAAACCTGATGAAAATTTTTGAAAACAATTTCCAGTAGTTCTTTCAGCAACTACATTGTCTCTGAATGCTGAAAAAATCTTTTGACTCGCTTCAGTTGCATCTGAGCCATGTTTGTACTCATATAATAAACAATTTTGAATTGTCTTTGTCAGCAGATATTTCTGATAATTATAAACATTTAAAAAATAAGATTACATTTCAAAACAAACTTTTAAAATAAATAATTCATTTGATTTGATAAAACAAATAGAAAATGGATTAACAGTGTAATCCTTAAAATTTTTAATTTAAAGGAAATATGACTTTGAAAAAGGGAAAGAACTTTTTTGGTTATTTAGTATTATAATCAATTTTAATTTATAAAATAACATTGCAACTTATATTACCCATTTATTATAATTCCGATTATTTTTATTCCTAATAAATATTGAAGTATTTATCTACTGAATAAAATTTTATAATTTAATTATAATTTTATGATATTCCTTAATTGAAATTCAAATATTTTGTTTTAGCATTCAAATATATTAATTAAATACTCGTGTCCAAACAATATATTTAACCTTAACAATTTTCAAAATTATACTTTTAAACTATATTTAATGTAATTTTTAAATATATATTATTAAAGTATTATTTAATATTATTAAATTAATTTTTGTATATTTAATTTTAGAATCAAACTAAATGAAAACTATGAAGAAAATTATGCTATTATATTTATTCAAAATGATAGAATTTATTTCAGCTAAAGATATTAAAGATTATAATGAAAATGAAAATGTCATTCTCTATGTTAATAAAGTAGGACCATATTACAATCCTCACGAAACCTATCACTACTATACACTTCCAGTTTGTCGTCCACCAGAAGTAATATTTAAAAGTCTATCGTTGGGTGAAGTATTAGATGGAGACAGAATGGCCAAATCTATATATCAAATACGCTTCAGGGAAAATATTGAAAAGTTTAAACTTTGTCAGTTGAGCCTGAAACCGAAAGACATAACAAGATTAATCAGTGCTATTGAAGACTTATATTACTTTGAATTTGTGATAGATAATATTCCAATTCGCGGATTTATTGGAAATTTAGAAGAGAGTAAGCTGTTACCACACACGCACAAGGCTCTGTTATACACGCATCATGACATACAGATAGAATACAATAGAAACAATATTATTTACGCCAATGTGTTTACTACTCAACCTGATCCCATTAATTTGATCCCTCTTCAGCAGCAACAGAAATCGATAAATGTTACTTTTACATATTCCGTTAGGTGGATACCGTCGACAACATTGGGAAAAGATCGAGCAATTAAACAAACCAAAACTGACTTCTTTCACATCACATTGGAGATTCACTGGATCAGCATAACTAATTCTTTAATTCTGGTGTTTTTACTGTTGACTTTCATCATGTTCATCATCAGTCGCGTGCTTCGTCGAGACTTTGCGCGGTACAATCGACAGAACGGCTCTGAATACGTAGCCGACGCTGGCGAGGACCAGGACGAACGGGGCTGGAAGATCGTGCACAACGATATTTTTCGACCACCTCCAAACAGGCTGCTGTTTTGCAGCGTCATTGGAGTTGGGTGTCAGCTCTTAGTGATTGCCGTAGGAATCATCCTCATGACTTTGTTCAACGTTTTCAATGTCCACAATCACGGCGTGATAAATATCGCAGCTCTACTGCTTTATTCACTCACGTCTTGGGTATCGGGTTTCATCAGTTGTCGTTTGTATGTCATGTTTGAAAACACAACCAGTCCCGCTCAACTGCATTCGTTATCGATCGGCTGGGTCCGAGTGGTCAATTCGACATCGGCTCTTTTTGGACTGCCTTTGTTGACTGTCTGGTCGACATGCAATACAATATCCGTCTTTTATGAAACGACTCACGCCATGCCGTTCTCCACTATTGTCATTTTGTTATTGATTTGGCTTCTTGTCGGATATCCGCTTACAATCGCTGGAGGGATGCTCGGTAAACGTACAGCGGCTCGAGTCGACACCAACGGCTGTCGTGCCCGCAAAATCGCCCGGGAAATTCCCATAGTTTCCTGGTACAAGTCAAAATACGTTTATTTGACGCTGGGTGGGTTTTTGCCGTTCAGTTCGATTTGCATTGAGCTCTACTACATTTTTTCAACTATCTGGGGAAGGGATCATTACAATCTTTATGGAATTCTGTTCATAATTCTCATTATTCTTCTCCTGGTCACCGTTTGTGTTGCCATTAACCTGACTTATTTCCAGCTGGTCAACGAGGACTACCGATGGTGGTGGAACTCCGTACAACTGGCACTAAGCACGGCTTGTTTTGTCTTTTTGTATTGCATATTTCACTATTTCTATCGATCGAAAATGAGCGGGTTTGTTCAGACGATCGAATATTTCAGCTATAGCATTCTTATCTGTTACGCTTTCTTTCTCGGTTTCGGAGCCGTCTCGTTTATAGCATCGTTCTATTTTATTAAATTCATGTATCAGAATATTAAACTTGATTAACGGTGGTGAAGGTATTGATTTCCGTTTTCGAAAAAATAATATAAAAACCTTTATATTTATTTTTTAAAAATTCACTAATTGATATGTATTATAATTATAGAAAATCAATAATTTATTATTAATAGGTGATAAAAATTTTGCTGTGTTGATTTTGATTCACATTGTCAAATTCTAAATGCGCTTTACAATTTTTTTGTAAATATCGTTCTCTCAGCAGGCTCCTTAATTTCATAGGATATAAATGATAGGAAATCGTGATCCTTGGCTTTTTATGAACGAATTCACATTCGAGACCATTTATCCGCTCACTCGTTCAAAATTACACTTTGTTGTTAATAAATAAAGAGGTAATTATTGTTAATTTGTTTTAATTAAAAATCAATTTTGTAATATTTACGTCTGAAAATTTTTCCTGAGATTCTTTTTGCTGTTGAGCAAAATAAAACAGCTCGTGTGTAACAACTGAGAAATTAATTTAAGTCTTAAAATAATAAACAATTGATTTAGCTTGATAGTTCTTTATGATTGATTTTCTTGTTCATTGGAGCGTAACAAGCATTGATTGGAGAGAATTTTTAAGATATTATATGGTTATACTCTTTAATGGACTCACCTGGAAATGGTTAATATTCTTTGAGTGTAATTTATTTCTGAAAATTAAAAAATCAGTTTATACTGCAATTTTTTCTAGTCCTGAACGGCTGTTTCAATGGAGTAAATTTTTAAAATTTTACTAATTTTTTAGCAATGTCAATTTAGGTTTTATGTACTGTTCTCGAAGAAATTTAATTTTTACATAGTTTCGGTAAATAATAGTTAACTTATTAATTGACATTTAAAATGACAATATTGATTTTTCTTTTCTTATATCTAATCTTCAACAAATCAGTGGTTTAGATTTAATAGTTTTTGATGAACAATAATGGTAAGTAATCTTTTAAATTGTGTTATGATAACATTACTAGCAATTCATTAAATAGTTAAGAGTAAATTGCGCTTTATTTCAGAAAATGCAACCATTAATTACCGAATGATGTCAGTTTTAAGATTTTATATTTTAAACATCTATTTTGAGTGATTAGCTTTGTTTTGGTATTTCCGGTTTTAAATTATCATTAACAGTAATTTGATTGTGATAAGCTTATTCTCATTTGGTTCTGATGAGTTAAGAAATCGTATCTTAGTCTTATTTTTCTTCAGTCTAAATTTTAGTTCGTATAGTGAGAGAATTAGTCTTCCTGTGTCTAAATATCATATTTAATTTATCGTATAAAATTTCATTTACGTCATTTCAGAGGCTAAATGACCTAATTTAAAGAGCTTTGACTGTGAATTCTATATAATTGCTGATAATATTTGAAATCGAAATCAATAATAATAAAAATGCAATTAAAAAAAAGTAAAATTCTAAAGTCGAATTAGCAATATTAATAATAAAAAATTAGAAATCAAACAAAAAACAAATGAATAATTTCACCGATATTGGAATAACCAGTGTCCCAGATCATCCACTCTGGTAACCGTAACGAGTAATTCATGGTTAATCAAGTCCAAGGACTCAAGTAGCATTGACGATCAATGAATGATATGCCTTTTAAGCTAAAATTTCTATTTTTAAAATCTTTAAATAATATTCAATTTCAAGAATATTGTTGGATTTACCCAAAACATCTACCAAGTAAGTAATACTGAGAAGGCACACAAAATGAGTATGAAATAATAATTAAAAGTTAATTAACCATAAAAAACAATAAAATAAATAAGAAAGTGCAAAATATTTTTATTTTAGAATTATATAAATTACGAGAACAGTCATTAAAAATTAATTTTATTTTGAAAAGGGGTAATTTTAAAATAATAATAGTAATTAAAAAAGAAAGATAAAAGGAAAAGTGAGAAGTTTTAGGATTTTAGGGCTTTTGAAGATGTTTTTAGGATGTTAAGATTATTTCATGAATAATCTTCAAATCAAGATCAACAGAGATATCTCAATAGAAGTTCAACCTGAAAATTGTGCAAAACTTTACAAACTAAGCTTTTAGAAGGTTTTTGAAGATTTTGCAGAGTGTTTGTTATTAACGATTGCAAAAGTTTAATTACAAAAATTCTTCCAAGAATTTCATCAATTGTTTGATGAAATTATTCCTGGGATTTTGTTTAAGTTTACCACCAGAGGGCTAACTCTAACCAACTGTAAGGACAGCTGTTATTTCGGGAAGCTTAAACGAAGCTAAACCATAAGTTTGTTTTTGTTAACGTTCTTTATTATTATTTAAGTTTTACTCTTGTTTTGATTTATTGCTTTTTCCTCATTAAATTTACGTATTTTTTTAATTAATTGATTATTTTGATTTGATTTCAATTAACATGCTGTTTTGATTGATTCGATTGAATATTACCTAAGACATTTTAGATATTGTTGTGATACCTTTGTTGAGTTTGACAATTTTTGTATAATTGTTATCATCGAGATTTTGAAATAAGTTAGTGACATTATAAAAGTTAATAAAATCGATATTTTAGAGAGTTAGTAGCTTTAATAGGTTCAGATAATGAGTGTTTTTAGAGTGTCTGAGCAGTCTATAATTGGATAAAATACT
Source organism: Bipalium vagum (assembly GCA_037834085.1). NCBI lineage: Eukaryota > Metazoa > Platyhelminthes > Tricladida > Geoplanidae > Bipalium > Bipalium vagum. The sequence goes on from JBBMKC010144926.1 coordinate 15,281, forward strand.
CAGGACTATAGATCTTCGTTTTTGAATATGAAATTTTAAAAAAAACAATTATTTTTCATCTTTAAAAAACAACATTAAAGTGGTAATTAATATTCAATGTTATGCAAAATCTTTATTTTCTTTTCTTAAAAAATGTCTGACTCATATTATTGTGAAGTTTGTAATAAATTATTTCAAAATATAATAAGAAAAAACATTTAATTACAAATATAAATTTTAAAAAAGTACTAATAAAAATATTTATGAAAAAATAAAAGAAAAATATCCCGATTTTTAAAAAAAGAAAGTGATGAAATTCAATCATCAAATTCAAATAAAAAACTTAAATAAATTTACTGCAGGGAAATATCCAGGAAAATTACATCTAAAATCTCTAAACCCTTTTAATAAAACAATCTAAGAATAAATAGACCAGGAACAAATACAATGCCGTGCATATGTTTTGGGCCTCCTCTAAAATTTCGGTAAAATGATGAAAATATATAATTATAAGTACTTTAATCCTGTCTATATTTAAATATATGATA
>JBBMKC010145037.1:0-15804 GCA_037834085.1 Bipalium vagum
TGATGCTGACCGGTTACTACTTGAGGCTTGATTACTGCACCTTCTTATTAATCTGTTTATCGTCGATTAAGGCTTTGGTGGTAGCTACTTTGAATTTGATCCTCATAAAATTTTTTATTTGTTATATCTTTATATTCTCTTCTCCTTTTGTGGTGATAATTGAGCCTTTATATACTATATTGGTTCCTTGATTGGCTTTGAGGTCGTCTGATGAATCTACGTGAAACTATGAGGGTGATCTGCTATTCGATTGAAATGGATATTGTTGTCGAGACCTTTAGTCTGATTGAAAAGCTTGAATTTCGGAGATCTGCTTTAGATAATTGATGGCAACTAAAACTGTTGTCTCTCGGAGATTATCTGTGAATTACAACGTTGAATTTTCCTTTTGATTAATTTGTTGTCGATTAATTGTGCGCTTTTTTATAATTTCTGACTTCTTTTATATAACTTTTTCTCTATTATTAGTAAGCCTCTTTTTCCTTTAATAATTTTGCTAATTTACTTTTCTTCTATTTTTACTATTTCTTATAAAATTTCTTTTCTGATTTTTATTCGTAATAACTTATTGTTTCCTTAAAATTTTCTTAAATAAATCCACATATAATAAATAAAAATTAATTTCCTTAATAATAATAATAATAATAATAAACAATATCTCAACATAAATATCAACAATAATAATAATAATTCTTACACATTATTTACATATTATATTAGGCTATTATTCTATACTTTATCTAATTTTTATTGTTTATTATTGTTTCATTATTGTTTCATTATTTATCAGTCAAAATTGATTTACAATACAAATTCAAAATATGTACACAATTAATATTTTAATTAATATAATAATAGGATTTATTAATACAATACAATTTCAACTAATGTTAAGGACGATGAGGAAAGAGTGTCACAAATCATAAATGATGTCAAGAAAGGTGTCAAAAATTTAAATCATAAATAATGTCAAATTTTGGATTGCTCATCGATAGTTGGAACCATTGATTGTTCCTGGCTAGAGGATCCTATTGATTTTCCGATTTGTCTTTGTCGTAGTCCCCACAATGTGAAATGTCAATTCCCTTTTCTGGATTATTAATCATAAATCGGTTCCTCGCCCTGACCTAATCCTGGCAATTTTAGTTCACCATTGTCAAGATTAGATCTATAAAAAAATAATGTATTGCCTTTTTTCTTTTTAATTAGTTAAAATTATTATTTTAGTATTATTATTATGATTATTATTCTTATTATTTTTTGCACAATTTTACAATTCTTGTCCGTGAAGGGTGGGTGTTTTGGGTAAACCCAACAATTTTATTTTTCTCCAAAAATTGTTTTTTTTATATTTACGAAAATTAAAAGATATGAGTCGAACTTCAACAAAGATAAAAATCTTGTTGTGGGTTCCATTGAAATTTTTAATAAATAGTTCAAAAAAATATTTTAAAAAATCTTTAACTCTTTTAGCGGGTTCCTTTAGAACCATTAATAAATAATTTTAAATAAAGGATGCACAATCATAAAAAAAAAAGAAGAGAAATTTTCTATAGGAGAATTTTTTTTCCTAAGGAATTGAAATATGATCAATGAAAATATTTATGAATAAGACAAAAAATTTTTAAAAAGTCTGACCAATATATTTCAGGTATGATTTGATTTAATTCAACCATTCTTAACAAATTCTTTTACATAATCTTTCTTGGTGTCCAGATTTCATAATGATTTACAATTAAATTGACTAAGGTTTCTGTGCTGCAGTTTTTAACTTCTACTAAAAAGCCTTACACTCAGTTGTGTTCAGTGTCACCAGCGATTCATGTACCGTTAGCTTGATTCTTACGACATTATTCTGGTCTCGTCAATTTCGACTCTGATACCTTCTTCGTATATTCTATCATTTTTTGGTTCCAATTTATCAATCTCTGATCTGACGAAAAAGCTTTTGATATTTAGAAACGGTTTCTGACCTGCAACAACTATTTCATACCATTTGTCTTGGTCAGTCAGAGATATTCAAGGAATATTTTGCAACATGATAGTTTGTACTTTTCAATAAAGAAATTCTTAAAATTGAATTGAAGTTTTTCTGCATTTTTGATTCAGACATGAACACAGATACTGATTTATTTGCATATTAAGAGAAAAAATGACAGTTATCTCTTGATGTCAATATTTTGTTTTTAATTAAAAGTTAAATATATTGATTAATCAAATAATAAATCTCGACTTTGAGATGTACTAGGAATCATCTAAAATATTTATTAGGAAAAAATATTAAATAAAAAATCACCTATACTCTCAGTAAATTTAAATTATTTTATTAATTATAAAATTTATTTAAGGATTTAAAACAATCATTAGTTAGACCACCTATAGCGAAAAATATCAGGAAATTTTATATTATTTAAATTTATTTCATTTATATATTTTTTACTTTTGCTGACACAATTAGTAAATTTACTTAGCCACCTGTTATTGCGATATTTTCAATTTTCAACTGTTTAAAATGATCTTTGGCTATCAAAGAAACCAACTTCCTCTTCTTTGGTATTGTAACAAATCAAAATAAATTAGTTCTCTACATAAGAGCATTTTGAAGACTTGTGGTGACGTTCGATTTTGCATCAACATTTACAGATTCTTCTTTAAGCCTTAGGGCAACCAATTCCCTCAAAATTCTTGACTTTCAATAAATTCATTTTTCCTATGATAATATGGGTTTCTTGTAGTAAATTTTTGATAATTTTGAGTCAAATTCACTTTTACAATGAACTTATATTTCTAAAAGTGCTCCATATTTCAAAACTCGTGCATCTGTGAGTGAATTTATTGTTTTTTCATCTTGCCTTCGAATAACAATTATACTAATACGTCCAGATTATATATTTGTTATATTTAAAAATATTTATCCATTTACTGTTTCTTTGAAAGGTCCACAGATACTTCTTCTCATTCTTCAAGAATCAAGGAAAAATATATGGATCTCAACATCGCTTCCGTTCGATGATAAGCCAAATAAAAATTTCCTGACATTACACGGATATAATTTTACTACAACTAATGATGTCAATAAGTATACACATTTATCTCAGTGCGTCCATCAACTCTGAATGTAAACATGACCTCAATCTTTTCTTTTCCAAAAAATCATTTTTGAAGTCACTGATTTATTATCTACCGTCATCAAGTCAAACTGATTTGTGTCTCTACAGTTCTGTATTGTTGAAACATAAATGATAAAGTGAAATTCATTCAAAATGCTCATTGTTTTAAGAATAAGCTTGCGTGATTGGTATTAGTATTTAAAGAGGAAAATTAGCTTAAAAATAAACTCATTGTGTATCATCTTGCTATAATTATTATTAAATATAGTCATTTGTAAAGGAAAAGCAGAAATCATTACCATTACCATCTAACGAGTGGTTGGAATGTTTTGACAAAAAATCTGATTTTTCTACGTCAATCCTAATATTTATTTCATAATTTTTTGAATATAAAAATACAATGAGACAACCAACAAAACTATAAATTTACATAATCGTGAAAGTTTTCTCATCTTCAATTTTCGGTGGATTAACTTCTTTTGGAAAGAATGATACTTTTCGTTCATTAAACCATTTTTTTGGTTTATTGGCATGATGTTCATTTATATATTTCAAAAGTTTGCTTGATATGTCTCCAGTAAATTACTAATCATATTAATATTTTGGGTTCAAATTTCTGTTTGAATTTGAACCAAACATGTATAGGAATTTTTTCTTTGTCAGACGAAATAAAACTTGTATTTCCGGGAATATCAACACCTTAAAAAGTGAAATAATTTTCATCATCAAGAATAATAAAAGTTTCAGAATAAATTATTTCTCTTCGTAATTTCTGACACTTTTTAGATATTTTTTCGATTTCTTCTCGGTGTTCGCTGTCTGTTAAAGTATTTAAATCCATCTTCTTCAGATTTTCTTACATACATATCTTAAATACGATAAATTTATTAGCCAAACATCTTTAATTAACCCTGACACATTAACCATATTTTGCAATTTTTCTGAATCAGTAGGTTTATTTTCGGAGGACAACCTGTTCTAGGCTTATCATAAAATGATAAAACATTTTTAAAAGGTTTGATGACACGATAAATTGTTTTTCTTGGAATTCGTTCCGATATTTTCATTCGTTCAATGAGCAAATAGATTTTCCTCTGAATATTCTTTTCTAATAAAAATTTACATTCGAGTCATATGTTTCTTATTTATAAAAAGGAAATTGAAGAAGTTATCAATCTATATAACATTGATTTTAGATGATTTTTTGGCAATATGCTTTGTACCAAAATTTTCCTATCTTCCGTTATAAACAGATAAAATCAACAATCAAAAGAGTCCCATTCCAAAAATTTAAAGAAAAAGTCTTGACAAGTGCGAAAAAAGTATAATATTTCGACTTAATTTTTATATTGTTATTCAAAGCTGAACATGTTGATCCCGAGACAACTAGAAATCTTGGACACTTAAAAGAGCACTCAACTCAGTTCCCTAAAAATCAAGTCAGACGAGTCACACAGAGAAACTACTCTAATTTTTTATTATATTTTTTGGACATAAGAAATTTTACTTTTAAGTCCAGAAATATATAATAACAGGACAAACTTTTTAAAATGCGTTACTATTATACTGAAAAATAATTTTATGATAATTATTACTCTGGCTACTCACTTAGTTATTTCTGTGTATGTGAATCAAAATATTAAAATACACTTTACCCCAATAATCCTTAATGAATCAAAATAATCACACTAATCTTTATTTTACTACAAAGGAAAAACACAATCGAAATAAACAGAAATGAAATCACAATAAAATAATATCAAGAACATAAAATAAAATCGGTTAAATTCAGTAATGAAATTTGTGCAAAATAGAATACAAAATCATATCGAAATGTAGTGACAATTAATCAAAAAAAATAAAACAATATATCTTAATATCAACGGTCAACAGGTCTTTTGTTCCACGTGACCCATTGAAAAACTTCTGATGCAATTTAAACTTTCTAATGGATTTAGTCTTTTCTTTTTGACTATTTTCTAGATGAAATTCTGCCTTTTATAACAATAGAGATCGATTAGAAAACGGACGATCACAAATCTCTACTTTTGAAAGACTATTTCCCCTAATAGGTAAATTATTTCATAAATTAATTCTCTGGCTTTAATTTCGGCCTGGTGTAATCTCGAGAGCGAGTTAATGTTTATTTTTATTAATTTAATTAAATTAATATATTTTTATAGTATTAAAGTACTTTTGAAATTACTATTATTTCAGACTCTTAGTGGACTCTTCAGTTCGTGGTCCTGGCGAACCCAACAAATGTAATTACGGAACCACTTAGATATTTATAGAACAGATTTGTTAAAATTAAAATTTAAAATCACAATAACCTTATAATATTTTACTTAAAATTATTATAATAGGTGACTAAATTCAAAAAATTTTATACATTAATCATAAGGTGAAACTTTTTACAATTTACTGTATGCTTATAAAATGCTTTCAAAATAATTTAAATACATTTTTACTAAAAATATAGAAATTAACAAAATATTAAGAGTGGTGAGATGAAAAATTAAGATAAGAAATGTAATAAATTATTATCAAAAATTTTAATTTTACGTCACCAAAATTAAAAATGAAATATTTTTTGTTTTAGTTATATAAATTATTATTATTATTGCCACATATTTTAGTTGACGAAAGTACTTATTTTATTATTGAAATTATCAGTAATTATTTTTATAATAGATGGATCAGGTTATGAATTTTATTGAACCCGCTAAGCAATTTGCTAAAGATTCAATCCGTCTTGTGAATCGATGTACTAAGCCCGATAGAAAGGGTATGTTATACTACGTGTTAATTTATTTTTAACTTACCATTTATTTTTAGAATTTAAGAAAATTGCCATTGCAACTTCTATAGGATTTGCTATTATGGGCTTTATTGGATTTTTCGTGAAACTAATTCATATACCCATAAATAATATTATTGTTGGAATGTAATACATTTTATTTGATTCAGTTATTTTCTAATTTGGTTTGTAAATGGAATTAAAAATAAATTTTAAGAAAATGTTATTTATTATAGTTTTGGGGTACAATTATTATGTTTACATAAGTAAAAACTAAAAATCTAGATAAATATTGTTTTTGAAATAGTTTTGAAAAGTAATGATTGGATTAAAAAATTTTTTGTTACGTTTTAAAAATTTGGTAGTGTGAAATTTTTTGTTTCAGTTTAGTATTAATTAATAATTTAGAGAAGTAATTCTAATTACAAAATGATTTAATTGTAACTACAGGTTTATCCAAATGTTATTCACATTTGTTTTGTAATTAAGGAGTAACAAGTTAACTTTTATTAAATAAGTAAACTATGATTTTAATTTACTTTGGTTTGGTATCATTAAAGTTATTTAAACTAGGCCGTAACAAGAGTTTTATTACTTTTAGGTATTTAGATCGTAAGTTTAATGATATAATGGTAAATTTTAATCTAATAGTTATACAAATTATAAAATAATAAGCCATAAATTTTTAGTTATATGTTGGTTATACGAAAGGCGAAAATGTCAGGTCAATTACAATATTCTTGGTTTAAAGTCCCACATGGTTCTTCAAGTTAATCGAACTGTCTCGTGAAAAATTTATATTCTAATTTTAAATATTTAGTTAATAATGGTTAATAATTTAATTCGATTCGTAAATATTATATAAAATCATAAAAATATTTAATTATAAATAGACACAAAATTCAATTAATAAATTAAATTAATTTGAAATCCCTTGTTTAAAATAATCAAATACGATTTCAAATTAGAAAAAACATACACCGCGTGCTCTACTTATATATTTTTAAAAAATTTAGATCTAAAAAGAAAATGTATGATTTTATTTTTAATTTCCACATTACACTAATATTTATAATTAAATTTTCTTTAGGACAGCTAACTTATTTTTTGGATATATGACCCCAAGTAAATTGAACTATATTGTCAGTGCAGCTATTTTTGCATCTACCATTTATTTTCTCTGGATTAAATTTAAAAAAAATAACAGAGTCTTGGTAATTTTTTATTTTAATTATTTTAATAATGTTTTTGTAGCATAAAGGGGATTTAACAAGTGACAGCAAAAAGAAAGAGCTTGATGCCAAAAATGTTTCAAATTTAAGTCAAAATATAATTGATACTGAAAGTGAAGCAAATGATATCATGACAACAGCACATTACAGAAAAGATAAAGAACCGTTAACAGACGTTATCGAAGAACTTAATGAAGAAATTCACAATATGACTTCCGCAAATTTAAACCAGACTGATTATGTTGAAGATTTAGAAAGTACTTTGCCAGAAACTACGAAGAATAATTCAGACCAATCTTTTTCATCGGAATCTAATATACAAAATATTAACACCAAGTCTGAAAGCATTGATGATTCTTTGGAAATGCTATGCGAACAATTGAAGTATATAAATATAAATTCCTCTATTAATCACGATTTATCAATCAGTGGCTTAGAAAAACTTAACATCGAATATATTGAAGACATATCTGTTGACTTAACTTCACAACAGGATGAAGTGGTTGTTGGATATAATTCTAGTTTTATCGAAAAAAATGTAGATTGTGATGAAAGAGAGGTAAAAACCAATCTAGAAGATCTTGTTGACAATGACATAGAAATGAAGGTAAAAAGGACAGACTCAGAAAACGGATTATTGTCAAAGGAGAAACTGATCAATGTATGTAATCAAAATGATGAATGTATTGTTGATAATGAAGAAATTTTGAAAAGTGATAATTATATCGATGAGAAATCAACAGTTCAAGGAAAGGATAAACTGGACCTATGTGACATAGAGAAATCAATTGAAGTTGATGAAAAAAAAATCAATGAATCTGTAAATATCGATAAAATCAATGAAAATGTTGTAATAGTAGAATCCTTGAATATTAATGAAAATTTTAATGATCAGATAGAAAATTCGAATGACATTGAGGAAGGAGAAATAATTGATGAAACATTTATTGAGGAAAACACAGAAAAGCACGACAGTCAGATCGTATATATTGAACAAGTAAAAGAGATTGATGAGAAAAATGTTAAAAAGGTTCTCGAGGAAGAACGAGAATATTGTGAAGATATTGAGATTGAGGTCGAAAAAAAAGAAACTGAAACCATAAATGAATCAATAAATATCAAATGTTCTGAAAATGTCAATGAGCATAAAGACGTCAATTTTTGTAAGGAAACCGATCAAGAAATAGAAATTGTGAATGATAATATAGAATGGAAAACAGTTCAATACGAGAATATTAACAATTCTGAAAAAATAAAGGAAATCAAAGAAAGAGAAGAGGGAGAAATTTGTGAAGATTCATTTATTGATCAAAATTCGAATATAAACGAAAATTACAGGAATGTTAACGGAGAATCAGTAGAACAGGAAATGGTGGTAGGTAATGAAAGCTATATAGAAATCAAAAATAATCAGGGAGATGAGCAAAGTGCAAAATTTGAAGAAATCGAAACTTCAGTGGACATTGAAGGAGAGATTGTTGAAAAATCATTTATCAATGAAAGTTCAGAAAAAATCAATGAAGACAAGGTAGATATTAGTTTAAAGATGAACGATGAAGAACATATTGAAAACCTGAACGACAACCTGGAGAAAAAGGAAGAAGAAGTTATCAGTCAAAAAAGAGAAGTAACCTTAGACCAAAATGACACCATTGAGCAAGTGTTCACAGAAAAGTTGGAAAATTCTTATGAAATCAAAGAGATACACGAAGAAATCCAAGAAAACAAAGTCACAGTTGAGCAGGATTCCGATAAGATAGAAGAAATCAATGATAGACCGATTAATGAAGAAAATCCCGAAGTCGAGGAATTAGGAAAACTGGTAGAAACAAGTGACGATGTAGAAACAGAAATGAAGATTTTTACAAACGGTTTGGAGAAGATACAAGATGAATCATGTGATGGAGACCAGGGAATTTTGATCGAGAATAAATTGGCGGAATCGATTGAGGTTGAAGAAAAAGGAAATGTGTTAATTGATGGGGATTCTGAGAGGACTGATAGTTTTGAAACGGTCGAAAAGACATTTGAGTCTGTAGAAAAAGACGAAATCGATATCGTTTTACAACAATACTGTGATAGCAACGATGCTCACAATCCAGAAATGGAATCTAATCAATTATCAAAAGAAATCGCCCAAAATGGAAATCAATGTGACAATCATTCATCGAAGGATGAAATTGATTCAGGAAGCGATTCGCAGGAATCAGATTATCTCAATGATCGTTTGATTGCCGACGAAAATCTCATCGAATATATCGAAGAATGTCTCAACGACAAGGAATCCGACACCAACAGTCTGGTCAATCATGTCGATGACGCAGAATCGTATGGCAAACACGAGAACTGGCCCAACGACGATGATTACTTGGACAACATCAAGCGGGACTTTTACGATATGCAAATTACCATCTGCAGTCCTAACTCTTCATCGGAGAGTGATCATGCACATTGCATGAACAATTTGACGGAAAGAGTAGCCATTTTATCGGCAGAATCAATACTGGACGGTCAAGCTCAAGCCAATTCTTCTGATAGCGAGATAACCGCCACTGTTAGTTCAACGTCTCGTGATGATTGCAGCCCGGAACTGTATGTGGAAAAGATAACTTGCGGTGGTAAGGAATTGGACATTGTCTATTTTGATGAGGCCGTACTGGAAGAGGGTGGTGTGCAGACCGATGCCAAAATAGTAAGAACTATCCCCGTTGGATTGGGAGGTCGAATTATCGGTAAAAAAGGAAAGTAAGTCGTGTGGTTCTTTCTGTAAATTACTATAAAAAATCAATAGTTCAATTTCATTTTAAATATAATTATTTTTGAATTGAAAAATAAATTTTTGACTTTTATTGATTTGAATATTTTAAAAATCAGTATCTGCATTATTATTTATTGAAAAATATCGATTATTGATTAGAACGAAGAATGAATTGATGAAGAAATTCGGAGCGAAATTATTGATTTATAATCATCCAGTGGAAGTGGGGATGCAAGTCCTGGAAATCACCTGCAAACCGTCATTAAGTGAAGAAATGGAAGCTTGGGTCAACAAAACACTCGATCAGATCACCAAGAACACAATTCAGACCACCGTGAGCAATCCCGAATGGTTGAAGGTTTGTCATTAGTGACACAGTCACATACGATATCAAAGATTATGATTATCGATTTTTTATTTTTCAGCCAATGATTCCACTCGGTAAAATGGTTGTCGCTCATGTAATCGATATGCCTACGATGGAACACGTTAAATTGAGAATCTTTGAGCCACAGATAATCAAGCAGTTCAACAAAATGCAGATCGATATGAATGCCGATTACGGAACCGTGGACAACAATGCTCTGTTACCACGTCCCGTTGCTGTGGGTTGTGTGTGCGTTGCCATGATACGACCGGATTGTTTCTTGAGAGCTCAAATTGTCGAGATATACGACGACCTCGTCTGGGTCTATCTGTTCGATATTGGAAAAGTGTGCCAGACATATATGTTCTATCTGTTCAAAATCAGGTTAGTTTTTAACGTTATCAATTGTGACCGTATATCCCTATGTTGTATAGAGAGAAATACATGCGCGTTCCATTCCAAGTGATTCCAGCACGTTTGCCTCATGCGCTTTTGAAAAACAACAGTGTCACACCGAACAGTATCTACAAACGGTTTCTGTTCGATAACGTGACGATGAAGCCAAAAATGGTGCGCGTCTTCTTTCCCAGAATGAGCTCCTGCTGTGTTCCATGTGCCAACATTTATATTCCAATTTCTGGTGTCGGACCAGAGTCGAGCAAAAGTGACGAGGAATTCGTAGATTTGCTAGAACTGCTGGTATCCATTGATGTTTGCACAATGGTTCGAGAAACGGTCAATTCGGAATTTCAAATGGAGCTCAATCGGAATCATTTCAGAAATTTCCTCAATGACAAACAGCGGAAACAGTTGGCCAGTTCTCAGGTTCCCGTATATTTTCAGCCATGCAACGGAAAGTTCTATGAAGAATTCATAGATTTCCAATTGGACAATGAGAACAAAAACGTTTAAAATCATCAACGCCTTTAATCAATATTTTACAAATGTATTAAAAATTCGGTTTTTATTAGCCTTATTTTTGTGATTATTGATATTTGACTTGGGGATGATATATATCTTCAATCTTATTTTCAATGACATTTTTGTCTATTTCATGTTTACCTGGTCATTTTATTAAAATTGTACTTACAAATATATTATCGGCTTGTTTGATTTGGTGTTTCGGTTTTGTAATTATATAAATCTTTGCTTGTTGACCAAAGAAGTGGTTTTTGAGAATTTGGGTGTATTGAGTACTGAATTTGAAATAATTCTTTTGTTATTTGTGTGAGAATATTATTTTTTTATTTTAAATGATTGCATATTAAGTTTGCTTTGAATTCGTGTGTTATAATTATTTTTTTAATAATAATCAATCGAGTTCGGGAAAACTTAAAATAAGCTTTACGATGGAACTTTGTTTTTTGTCTTAGGTTTCTTTTGTTCGGATTAAATTATTTCAAAGTCATAAATTAATACTGTGCTTAACAGTTCAACTTTTTTAAAGTGAATATTTAGTTTTGCATTTAAGGTAATGATTTCAATTTACCACCCTGTAGGACAATTGTCATTTTTGAGTTAAGGTTCAGATACCCAACCTGTCAAAATTTGAAATTTTTTATCAACTTGAAAAGTAGTAATACTTCATTTTAAAATTAAATGCTTTTAAATATGTAGAAATGTAAATTTTTATAAAATAAAACAATATACAGAGACACAGTTAACGTGAGAAAGTTCACTAAATATACGTTAAAAAACCATTCATGTCTAAATTCATTTTTTCATAACTGGACTCATTGTGCAGCAAGAAAAGTCATCGGAATAGGACAAACACAATCGATGTACAAAAGGACGCATTGACTATGTGGAAGGAAATGATTAAATGTGAAACACGGGACAATTAAATGCTATCTAAAACGTGATTTAAATATTAAATAAAATATTTTGCATAATTTTCAAATATTGAAATTATATTGAGATCATACATCAAGTAGTATTAGGGTTGCACCGCAACCCCACAATAACTATCGATATTATGTAAATAATTATTATTATTTTAATATAAGTATTCATAACAGAATTTATGTGGTATATAAATTCGAACTTTTACTAGGGGAATTGGATCTTTTGCTATTATCGACGGAATTATTGATAGATATTGATAAATATCAGCTGCTAAACTAGAACTTCCTGATAATTATATATGTTTAACATGATAATGATCCGAAACATACTTCGGATTATGTAAAGGATTTCTTTGTCAAAAATGGAATTTCAATATTGGATTGACCCTCAGTCTCCGGATCTTAATCCAATTTAATATATTTGGGATTATCTTAAACGAAAAGTCCGAGAAAAACGAATTTCTTCAATATCCAAGCACAAAGGAAAAGTCAATGAAATATGGAATAAAACAAGAAAGTATAAGAAAATGCCTAAACGTTGCGAACATGTTGTAAGAAGAAAGGGTTGTCATTGTAATTGTTACTTAAATATATTACTTGTAAAAATCAATTTAGGATCACATGTATAAATACTCAAGGGGTACTTTCTTTGCTACTCTAAGATCAAGTAAATATCTCTCATGCATGCACTTCAGAGTCGCAACGCTATTAGATAGAGACTCGTAGGTTTTAATTCTTTTATCCTTTTAAATCCATACTTAATATATGAAGATAACACAACATGTACGCTATTTGTACACTAACTTTTTATTTTAAAAAACAGCCCCTGAAGGATAGACCTAAAAATATATTTTGTCTAAAAATAACATCTATACAAAAACACGATAAATAGTAATTTAATAAAGATAAAAATATATGAAGTATAAAAATGAAAATATATACGAAATGTATAAAATATGCCAAATAATTAAAATACCTAAAATATATTATCACAAAATTCAGGATCTGTTTTTTTATAAAAAAAGTTTGTTTACAAATTGGTTACACTTTGTGTATCTTATTTGTAACTAAAAAAAATTATTAAAAAATATTTTAAAAAATATGAAAAAATAACTAAAAATAAAATACTCAATTTTTTATTTTTTCTTTTAGAAAATGTCGAATCAAAACACTGTAAATTCAATCATCAATCTCGATGAATGGTAGGCTATCAAAAATGTTTTACCTTATGAAGAATGTTCGTTCCCAAATCATTTATTCATGATGATTATAATCTAAGATTTCTATTACTTATTTAAATTCTAATTATTATAAAAAAACATTTAGGCACAGTTTATCAATTTAAAATTTCTCCGAAGGATATTACAGAAAGAACCATTAATAATTGTTTAAATCGTATTTTAGAAACCATTACAAATAATAATGATAACTATAATGTTAAGCTAACGCCTTTACGTCCTTTTATTTTTTCAGGACATCGTTGTTTTCCTTTCTGTAAAAAATATGAAGTAATAAAACAATTATTTAGAAGATTAGAAAAGATTTTACAATCAGATCAACCATTAAATATTGAGGTCATTTTTAAATTTTCAGTTTAACCAAAACCAACAGAAAACGGAAGAAACTGTTAATTTTAGTGGACAAAATTCTAAAAATCTAATAATTCAAAATTTTGCGACATTTTCCATTAACCTAATTCAAAATAATGATACAATCTGTTTAGCTATATCCATAATAATTTCTTTAACTTATAATAATGAAAAAAATAAAAACTATTTTAATTTTGGAGAAAGAGATAATAGAATGAGGTATATTAGAAGAGGTGATCCAATTTAAGAATGGGCTATAAAATTACATAAATCAGATTTCAAAATTAACATACTTGTAAAACAACTAATTGTAAATCTTATAGAAATAAAGAAGTTTATAATATTTTTAATGATGAATATTTTAATTCATATCAACATAAATGTTGTTATAAAAAGATCCAATTTGTAATGAACAATATAAACCTCTTTTAATGAACATAAATGTTATTTAAAAAATAATGAAGGAAAAAATATAATATAATAATAAATATTTATTTTTGGTTTTGAAGCTACACAAGAAAATGCAGGTTATCATGAAAAGAATTATGCAATTGCATATGATACAGAAAGAAACTTTTTATAAAATTTATAATTAAAAAAGAATTATAATAAAATTATATTTTATAAATTCAAAATAACTCAATTTTATTTTTTAAACTTGAAACTGAAAATTTAGAAAATTTAACAACTGATAATATTTTAAATAATATTCAAAAAATAAAAGAAATAACAATTGAAGACACGGTAGTTTTTGTTGAAGGCAATCATTCCGTTTCTTTAGCTGATACTTTTTGTAAATTTTTTATTTGTAAAGATTTTTAACAATATACCTTTATAGCCCATTATGCAAAAGGATATGATAACCATCCAATATTAGGTTGGTTAATTCAAAATAAATTACCAGTTTAAAAAATTAGCTCAGGAAGTAAAATCACATACACTCAAATAAAACCATTTAATATAAGATTTGTAAATTCAATAAATTTTACTTTATGTCCATTAAAAGCTTTTCCTGCAACATTTGATTTTAAAGGTTTTTAAGAATATTTTCCACGTTATTTCAATGCAAATCAAAATCAGAATTATATTGGTAAATATCCAGACAGAATTTTATGGTTATAGTTATATGAAGGATAATAATAAAGAAAAAAATTATATAAAACAATGGCATGATGAAAAAATATAAAATAACGAAATATTTATTTTTCCAACTCAAATGTTTTATTATTGTTCAGCAGATATTATGATTTTAAATATAGGTTGTTTAATTTATAGATATTTATTTTTAAATAAAAATTTATCAGAAACCAAAAAACTAAATATCGACCATTTTCAATATATGACAATCTCTCAAATTTGTATAAAAATATTTATTGGAATTCCAAGATTAAGTAACTTTGAAAATGTATATTCTTATAAATATATTCATTGGTTAGCATATTTAAGTAAAAAGTGTAATCAAAATATTCAACATGCTAAAAGGGAAGGAGAAAAAACTATTACTACATATAATAAAAGATATAAAGTTGATGGATATTATTATGATCAATGTTTAAAGTGTTATAATAAAAATGAAGTTTGTAAAAAAGGAAATAAAACAATGGAATTTTTAAATAACCGAACTTTAGAAAAATAGAATAATATTATTAAATATTTTAGTGATACAAATTTAACATTAGAAATTATAGAAATATGGGAATGTGAATATGAAAAATATATATATTATGAAAAATATATTAGAAAACTCTAAATTTTAAAATTGATCCAGTTTTATCTAAACTGAAACCAAAGGATGCATTTTATGGAGGAAGAAGTGAACCTGTTAAGATCCTAAGTGGGTGGTAAAAATAATGTTAGAAATCGGAGCTTGCGCTTAGCTTAGGTCTCAACGGTTGAAGGTTGCTTAAGGTTGTGTTCGTTTATTTGAATTAACTGAGATAACGAAATCGGTTTAATACGTTTATTAAACTTGAAGTGAAAATTAATATTACAAATAAATTGCGTTACAAATGTGTGATAACAATTCTGACCGATTTGAAATTTATTAATTAAGGTTATTATTTATAAAAATCCTCTCGCTCTTAGGCTCAGAGGTCCTCAGTTA
>JBBMKC010145148.1:0-15800 GCA_037834085.1 Bipalium vagum
ACGTCAATTTTTGTTTTTAACGCATATTTCTCGTTAAAAATCAAGTGTCCCAATACTTTTGCACGGTAGTGTATATTTATGGTGTTTTGGGAAATTTGTTTATAAATATTTTACTATATACTATAACAATATTAAATTTTATTATTAGTATTTATTATTATTATTAGACAATTGATTTAAAGTCTTAAACTTTGATCGCTTGTAGTCGTTTTCAAACATTATTTTATTCGATTGGTACAAAATACTGTCAAATGCAATTAACTTTTTAAGAAAAGTAAAAATTCAACATGAGAATTAAGATAAAACAAGAGTTATTCTCGAATTTGAAATACTATTTTCTTCAGTTAAAATAAATATTATTCTTGGTAACTGCCACAGTAACTGTGTTGTTTGAATTCATTAAGTCAAAATTGAACGAAAATATTAATTTTAAATAATTGAATAGTTGAAAAGTGTTTACCCTTTATATAATACTAGAATCAATTAATCATTTCTTTTAATTACGAGATTAGATATTTATTTATTTTAAGAATTTATCTAACTTTTAATATACGATTGTGTTCAATTCAATTCTTTAAAATTTATAAATTTTAGTTTTACCTTTAATTAAAATTTAATCTTTACTATTCTAATTTCTAAATATTTCCTATTCAACTCAAACATAAGTTAAATATATAATGCAAAAACTTACCCCATAAACAATATGCATCAAAGCAGAATTATGATTTGTCGTTCCATCACTGGAAATTGTATCAAGTTCGTCTAAAGGACAGGCTGCACAAACAACATTTCCATATTTCCAGTGCACTTCCCTTTCCAGTATTATAATGTGTTGATACATCTATCAATAAAAATAAACACGTCTAAAAAATAATAAACGTACTTCTTTTCTACCAAGTTTAGCAGCTAAAGTCAAAGGTGTTAGTTGAAGTTTATTTTTTATGTCTAAGCGCGAGTTTTTCTCAACTAACAAATCAAACATTCTCTTAGCTACCTATTTAAAATTCACCGCTTATTTCATTATTATTATCAAAAACCTCTATATCCATTTTATTTGAATGAATAACCAACATATGTAATGCAGTATTCCCATTATGGTCTTGTAATGAAATATCAGCACCTTTGGCAATAAGTAATCTTATGCATTCTTCTTGTCCACAACATGCGGCAAAACTTAGAGGGGTTTCACCCCAGTACACGTGTCCTTCATAATTAGTATTAGAGTTTAAATTTAATAGCTCCGAGTCCATTCTATATGTATAAATATGTTTTTGATCTTCTGGTAAAAAGAATTTTCCAAAACATCGTTGATTTACATTTGCATTATGATCCAATAAATATTTTACCAAGGTTGGTTCTTCATTTGATATAGCAATATGCAAAGGTGTTTCCCCTAATTCGTTTTTATAACTTAAATAGAATTATTATTTTACCGTAATATTCTTCAGATATGTAGTAGTCATTTACAAGTTTTGGGAATATTTTAATAATCCTTTTAGCTAAATCATAGTGGGTTGGAGTGGCACTGAGAAAACAAAAATGAAGAAGTGTTTCTCCTGCTGATCCCCTTTGTTCAATATCCCAGCAAACGTCCCGATAAGATGGTTCTGAAATGTGTAAAATTAAGAAAAACTTAAAAATGTCATATTTACTATTATTTAAATTATAATTGATCCAATAATTATTGATCCAATATAATTATAATTATAAAGGATGAGTTTTTTGTAACTTTAAACACTAACAGTTCAGAAACATGAAATTGTTTAGTTTTGTTTAGCTGTACTCGTGTGAGTTTTGTGTATTATTTCAAATTATTGCATAATTATTTTCGTTTTAGTGAATTTATTTTTTGTTAAGTTTGATAAGATTTCAGAGGTTGTTAAATTATTTATTATTTTATTAAAACGTTTTATTCGATATTTTTCATTAATGAAATTTTCTTTTACTGGACTAACTTGTTAAAAATTATTTTGTTAATTAAATTAACTTCATTTTAAAATTTTCACTTAAGATATTTAAATATCATAATTTCTTCAACATAATTATATAAAGATTTTTATGTTTTGCACAAATGCTATTAAGTTCTTACATGGTTTATAACCTCATTTCAAATTTTTGTAAATAAATTTCGAAAATAAACAAATTTCAAAAAATAAAAATAAGAAAATGTATTACATATATTTATATATAAACATTTAATTATCATAGATGGGCTCCTTATTATTAGGAATTTAAACATGTGTCTTTAATAAGAATTACAATCATCAGCGCCTATTAAATTTCCTACGTTGTCGATCAATCCAAATAAATCTTTTTCTTTTTCAGGACGAGCTTGTCTGATGCTTTGTTTCCATTTTGAGAATAAGTTCTCAATAGGATATAGAAACGGAGAATAAGGAGTCAAAAACAATACCCTATGACCCCCTTCTTCTACCATTTCACGTATGACTGTCGATTTGTGGAATGGAACATTGTCCATTATGATTACCACAGATCCATGTTCTCGAATCTTTTGCTATTAATTCGGTTATAAACTCTTGAAATGTAATCGTGTTATATGCAGTCGTTTGTGCATGATAATGCACAATTCCATTTTTATTCATTGCGCAACAGACGGAGATGTTATGTGACCACAATCCACGTACAACATGAATTGCTCTCTTTCCACATAATGATCTTCCTTTTCTTGAACGCATGGATATATTGAAGCCTATCTCATCATCGAAGAACAATTTTGATTCATCATATTAATCTATTTAAAAAGCATTGTGCATATTTTGCTCTATCATCAAATGGTCTTTTATTATTTCTTCTTACCGGCATTAACGAAATATTCATAAATGTATAAGAAAATAATAATTATTACATTATTATTTAATTACATAAAAAAGGATAATTATGCATAGTTTTCACGCATACTGAAATATTAAACTTTTCTCTTTATCTGGATCTTAATGCTTCAACAGTTATGCCAGCATCTTCGTCCATCCAAAACTTTAATGCATTGACATGTTCCGTGTTTAATGATTTAATATTTTAACATACCTTTTAATTTATGCTCAATACGATTTTCATTTACATAAATTTTCAAAACGGAATAAATCGTTGATAAATTAACATTTAATATATTCGAAATTTCCTTTTTCGAATTTCCTTTATCATGGGCATCAATTATTCTTTGTTGTATGTCATTTGTAAGCATGCTAAATAACAAATTACATGTAAAAGTATGTAAAATTAAAAATGTTATACAATGTATAAAATGTAAGCTTGCTTTTCAATTTTAATTATGTAAATTTTGAGATATGCAAATAATAAATTAGTCTAATTAGTGTAATTAAACAATGTAGCTGAGAAAATATGTATTTGAAATGAGATTACAAAAATTTGAAATGAGGTTATAAACCCTGTAAAATACGAGGAAATTTTCAAGTACAACTCAGGGTTATGATGAGAACTGAACTTTTCAATCTTAGTAAACATTTTATAATCCAACACATTTTTTAAAATTTTTCAAAATTAAATAAAATTTTTCAAAATTAAATAAAATTTTTTACAATTTCATGAGTAAATATGAATTTTTGGTAAGAAATTTTAGGAAAACATTTATTTTTGTATATAATAATTATTTTTTGTATAATAAATTAATTAGTTTTTACATATCAAATTACGATTAACTAAGATTTTTTGACAAAGTTTTCTGTTTTAAAGTAATCCTGTGAAAGAATTTTCTGCACCGAATGGTCAGGGGCAGCTAAATTCGCTTAACACCTTTTGTCTTTTACTTGTACAAGGTGGTCAAAAATTCCCTTTTCAATTTAAAAAGTTAATAACTTTTTTATTTGTTGATAAGCTTGTTTTAATTTATTAATTTTTAGACATCAGTTCTGGCAGATTTAAAATGAACTTTACAGGAGCTGAAAGATAAAATTCAACCAGAAATTGTTCATATTAAACTTTTCAAACTTCATAAAATACTGGAAAACACAATGAAGAAAGTCATTGAATATAGGACATGTAATGGTGGACGCTTAAACGATATAAATTTTTACACTTAAAGTAAAATAACGTCATTAATCAGACTTCAATTTATAATATAGCTTTCTAGATTTCATAGCTTTTATTAAAAGTTGATTTAGATATAAATAGGAAAGGGACTTTTCGACCACCATGTGTTAATAGATATAAAATTGTATAAATTACCATGGTAAGTTTGGGTGAAATCAAAAATCTAATTAAAAATCATTTACCGAACTTTGCAGGAGTTTCTTTTCCAATCTCGTCTTCCTTTATAATTTGCAATTCAGGGTAAACACTGTTTTTCTTTATCACCTTTTTTGTTTTATTAAGGTCCTTTTCCATTATTTTACCGAATCTCTTATTAATTAGTTCATCGACAGTTATTGACTTTCCTAATTAAAAATAATTTTCATATTTTTATAACATAATCTAAATGATTCTAAACCTTCTCCTTCATTGTACAAGTATGGTAATAAACAATCATAGATTTTTTTATCAATTTCTTCATAATTCTTTTTTTTATTGCAAATTTTCATTATTTCGAAAAACTCCCCTGAAAAAAAAATGCAACTAAGGTGAAATTCTACTAAAAATAAAATATATTTAAAAAGAATTGTTGGGTTTTTCAGTAAAAAAATAATAAAAATTAACGATATTAATGATACAAAAAAAATTTAATAATAATAATTATTAAGAACTGAAAGTTCAGTAATTAATTATTAAAGAGGACATGATTTCCTGGATTGTTGAAGAAGAAAATCAAAATACTGAAAATCAGTCAGTATCGGCCAATTGATGAAATTATTTATTATATTATAATAAAAGCTTAATCAGGATAACTGTGCCTAAAGAATTGATCGGATCTTTAGTGAGTTTGGCATCTAAGATGTTCGCTACTCACGTAAGAGCTCAGGACTTCAAATGAAATCGATAAAAGTTTTTTTAATTTTAATTTTTTGTTAAGAAGCATTGAATGTTTAGTGTCATTTATTGTTAATATCATATGTATCTTAATTTGAGAGTATCAAACATAGAGTAGCATGATTCTATGCACCTATGTCCATAATTGACAATTATGAAAATTGTGTGATACTTGTATGAGGGGATAAATAAAAATACTTGGATGCACTTTGAGTAGTGGGATTTACAAACACAATCAAGTTAGCTAGGAAGTCAGATATTTAATAAAAGGTTTTATTAATATAATTATTAACAGAATAATAAAGATAAGTAATTTTACATCAATTATTAACACATAATAAATACTTTTACAACTAATGAAAAGTTTGTAAAATAAGCAAAAGAATAATTAAAATTTTAAATATATGAAGTTCTTATCTCCTCACTATAAATCCAATTAGGATATTTATTATTATTCTTTTTATTATTATTATTATTATTATTATTATTATTACTCTATACAAATATTATATAGATTTATTAATAAAAATAAGTACAGAATTTTTAAAATAAAATATCAATTAAAATTTAACTTTCGACACTAAAAATTAAAAACATCAATAACAATTTTCAAATTCTCACCTGATCCGGATACATCCAAATATTTATACCAACTGATTGCTTTATTATCAGCTTGAACTTTCACAACATTGTGAACATTGGTACTAACATTACCCATAATTAACAAAATAAACTTAGGGTTTTAATTGCAATTTTAGTTTCTGCAAATATGAGAACAGGTAGGCCTGAGTTTGTCACAGAAAATAAGAAAAAAACTCTTGATAATTCTCAGTGACACCAGTAATCGATACCTTATACTACACACCAATAACAACTCAAGAGACATGGAGATAAATATTTACTTTTAGATGAAATAAGTCAACCAATTTCTCTTTCTTTTATTATAAATCTTTCCATTCACTTACAGTTATAACTCCTCAGTTTCTTTGAGTTATAAAAAGGTTTTAATATTTCTTAAAACAAGTTATTGTACTTCTAAATGCTTAAGAGGTGAGTTGAAACGCAACTGTGATTTCAAAATATAACATTTCTATGATGTTGAAACATTATACAAATGGAATAGAATTTTCAGTTGTCCATTATTTTCTTTTAAAACGATGATGTTCACATTTTTGGTTCATAGGTCAATTGTAGAAACTATTAAATCGTTGCCGACCAGTCGTGGATAAATATCATGTAGTTTATTTAGGAACAGTCAAATTTACAAAAGTTAAATTATTTGTAAGAGTCATGACACAAACATATCACACAAAGCAATATCAGTAATGTATCAAAACAACCTTGGTGAAATAGTAATTAGATATTAGTGAGTAAGAATGTGAGACATGACACCAATTCATTTTAGTAATAGCGGTACTATAATCCGATGTATTTAAGAAGACAGTTGAAAAAATGAAAATTAGTCCCAGGCTGATTTTTGGTCTCAGTGTCATACTTTAGACATCTTTACTTAAAAATAATATAATGATATTTCGATAAAATTTTCATATAATCAGTGAGAACGATAATTTTATTTAATGACAACATATAAATTCCAATATAAAACAAAGTAATTAATTCTTTAAAGGTCATTTTGATTAATTTAGAGAATGCTGAGTCAGTTTTGTAAAGCTTTTACCGGGTTGTATGGTACTGTAACCTTTGCATCTATCTCTGTAAGGTTATGATTTTAATATTATATGCGGCGCCAATGAAAATTTTGATAATGAAAGTGAGAAATTTTCTATCATCATTGATACTGTGTAGACATAAGTTATCAGATAATTTCATTGTGTTAATGCACGGTTTTAAAGGTTTATTGTCTACATTAATCAGTATGATTAGTTTTCATAATAAATTATATAAATAGATATTTTTTATTTCGATATTAATTTATTCATGAGTACCGTCAAATATGATGAAATATAAATTATTATTAATACTATTATATATACTTTGTGATATATTAGGTGTAGGCATAAGTTCTTTTTTTTTTAAAAATTAAGTGTTATTAAAAAGGTAATATATTTATTTTTATACGACAGGAATTCAAAAAATCAGTCATCAACATAATATCCATTATTGGAAATCACTTTTTGCCATCTTTAGGTGATTGCCGAATCCCGGAACGATAGAAAGATATTGGTTTTGACGCAAGATAACTCTTGACAAAATCCTGTATCTGGTTAAAATTTTTGAAACGACATCCGGTTAATTCATGTTGCATTGAGCGAGACAAATGAAAATCTGTAGGAGCAAGGTCTGGAGAATAGACCGCACGAGGAAGAACTTCCCAGCCTAACTGTAAAATTTTTTCCTGAGTATGTTTCGCTACATGGGGTCTGACATTGTCATGTAGGAAGAAAATCTTACGCGGTCCTTGCCCGAAAAAAGGTATCATTGATCATTGATTTTCACTTGTCCACGTCAACTTGTAACGAAGTAATTTTTTTGTTAATGAATATATTTTTGAATTGAATCTTCATTTGTAGAATTGAGTAATATCTTTTAGAAAAAAGAAAAATGGAAAAAGAAAATACAATTCTATATTAATAACGTTTTATCAATAAAAATAAAAAATTACTGAATATTCAACCTGAGATATTATATTATATTTTTTTCTTCCGAAATTAAAGTTTTTTATATAATGCATTTTTGAAAGAAAAATTTTCAAAAAATTCTCGTACAAAGAAAGAAAACATAAATATGTCTGAGATTGTAAGAATTAATAATTTTAAGGCCTCTTTTCACTGGTTCACACATTTTATGGTGTTTCTGGAATTGGAAAAATCTGCAAGAAGCAGGTTTCTTCACAGTCACACAAAAAATCCTTATTTTCACAAATTCACTATATGTCCACTATACGGTATTAAATAAAGTGTTGCTCAGAGTTAGAAGAACAGGACCGAGAATTAATCCTGACAAATGTCATCCATTTCAGAAAAAAAATAAATTCCTGGGTCACATACTAAATGAATTCAGTACACAAGTCGATCCAGCGACGACAAAAGCAATAAGATAAGCATGTGGAAATCTTAAGAGTTTTAGGTCTTTCCAGTACTGCTTTCTAGGACTGTTTGTGAGACATGCTCAAAATACTTGATGAAACATGAAAATGTGATGAACATAAAAAATAGAAGGTTAAATGGATTACAAATAGATCCTTATAAACGACCCGAAAAAATAAAAAAGTTCAGGAAAGGACCAAAAAACAGAAGAAGAAATGAGAATGTATTTCTATACAACCGTTTGGTTCATGCAGGTGCAGAGAAGATATTCCATTACGTGAAGACATTAATCGATTTCAAGTGTTAAAAGAGATCGTGAATGAAGTTGTCAGTTCCTGCGAACAATGTCAGAGACCCACGGTTTTAATCCAAGCAACAAAAGAAAAACGGTTAACCTTAATGTCTCAGAAATGTTTGAGAAAATTTAGTTTTATGTAGCTCTTTAAGAGAGACCAGCGGGAGCAAGAAATATATCATGGCAATAATAGACCAATTTAGTAAATATGTTTTGCTTTCAGTAATATGACCTCAGGATGAGACAACGATAAGAAAGATTTTAGAAAAATGAATATTAAGGATTGGTGAACCGATTGAAATTCATGAGGATTATGGTAAAATCTTCAGAAAGATTGATGAATATATTATTCTTCCTGTACCACCGCAACACAAACGCCGGAATCGAAAGACAATTCAAGTCAAAAGGCAACGAACTAATTTTAAGAGATTTTGCAAGAAGTAAAATTTGCAATCAACGCCAAGGTTCAAAAATGTACGGCAGGAAAATTCTCAGAGAAAAATGGATACCATGGGCAGACAGTGGAAACAGAGCTTGGAGGATTGAAATGACACAAGATGCACCTCAAGTCAAAACGACAAAAGCGTTTTCTGGTGGGAGACGCATTAATAAAAGCAGAGCACAAGAACAAGGAACACAATATATATACTGAACCATATTAAGTCATTAAAAAGATTCTAGACAGAAAATATGAATTGGAAGATCATTCAGGTAAACTAATCGAGAGAAACGTGAAGGAAGAAATTTCTCAAAAAGCGAGGGGGAATTAATTATACATAATTAAATCTAATTAGCGGTCATTTTTTTAAAATTTTGTAAATAAATAGACTTTGTAAAATTGAAAATGTTACAATTTTGTGTTAATGATTGAAGACCTAGAAGTTGCAGCATCTAATAATGTCCAAGTAATAAAAGTTCCACCCGAGGACTCGATTTAGCTATATAGGGTTTTGAGATTTAACTCAAACATTAAAAAAATTATTTGAAAGATTTATTTAAACATATACATGTCATAAAAATAAAAATAAAAGCTCAAAATAAAAGTAATGGAAGGTCTAGCTGGGATGTCTAACTGAACTAGCTGGAGTATATAAGATATCTAAAAATTGTGTTTCAGCCAAAAAAAGTCAGATAAATTTATTAGCACTTTTGGTCTTGGCTCGAATTCTTTTTGGTTTTTCCATTTTTTTATTCTGTACAATTTTAACTCCAAAATTTTTAAAAATACTTTTTCTTTAATATTTGATAATTTTTCCAAAATCCATTTCCAGATTTCTTCATATTTTGACTTAGAAAGTTTTCAAATTAATTTTTATAAATATAAGCTCAAATTTTGTTAAAATGTATATTAAAAAAAACTAACAAATATTTTAAAAATGGTTTTCATTCCATCAGATATGTTATTAGAACTGAAAGATTGTTTTTGATATGAGACTATTTGGTAAGAATTATATACTTGAGTCGTAATATTCACTCCTCGTTTTAGCTAACAGTCTTATTTTTCAGGTGTTTCCTAAACAGGCAATTCCATAGCAACCATCAGTTATAAAGGGCAGCTGCACAATCCAGATCCCAGTAGCCAGCTTTGAATCATTGTTTCTACTGGCATTATTAATTGATGACTACATTTTCATTTCAATTCATCATGTTTATTTCAAAAAATTAGGATGACAATTATATGTGATGTACCAAGCCCTGCACTCTAAGTATCAGATTGATCATGTTACGATATTAACTCACTATGAACCCTGTCGTAACACTTAGCTCCCAAAGTTACTGACCCATTCACTTAGCCTATACGTGTACGCACATGAATGAATCAAACAATTATGAACAACACTTTATTGCTAAAATAACAATAAAAAACAATAACAAAATGTTTCAAATAATCAATAAAATGTCTGCAATCAATCACACTGAAAATCAACATCAAGAATAATAATCAATTAAATTAAAATCAAATAATTAAATACCAATATCAATTAAATGTCAGTAAAGAATAACTTAAAAAGAAAAAAACAAAATCACGATACTCTCACCACTTGTGACGACAGGTCCAAAGGGTGGTTTGCTGAGCCCAATTCGGTCCGCTCAGAAACCCCCTAACAGCACAGGACCCGTCGTGAGCTCCTGTCGTAGAGAGAGCATAAAGAATGGTTATTGTTAACGGCTCCAACGTCTCGTATCGTAGAGTTCAGCTTCTTCCGACCTCTCGTAGAATTTTGTGGCAATCCACTACGGATTCCAACTCCTTGTATATCATTCTGATCACACGACTAATCAGTCGTAGATCAGTTTGATTAATGTTGAATGTCGATTCCCTTTTTAGATCAATAATTCTAAATCGGTCCCTCCTTGTGGACCCTGATCTAATCTTGGCAATTTAGGTTCACCATTGTCAATATTAGATCCCTTAAAAATTATAATTAATTACCCTTTTTGTTTTAATGTGCTTTTTAATTAATTAATTATCATTTTATTATTATTATTTTAATTCTAACTCTTTTGCGGTCTTAATAATCAATTTATAATAATGATCACTAATCTAGACTCTTTTACGATCTCTAACATATGCTTTTACAAGGATTTACAGAGATGTGTCCTTGGCTAATCCAACAATCATATTGATCCCTTAATCGATCCTAGAGCTACTGGATTACCAACACCAATTTTTGAACCACGAGTTTCGAGGTTGTGTCTTCATATATGCACACCACTGCCAAAATACTTTTCAGCAAGTAAATTAATTTAATCAATGGATTAAAAATTCGTTCTTAAAATATTTCATAAGAAAATTTTAATCATTTTTATTTTTATATTTAAAGATTATTAAAACATGAGTTCTCAAGATATACAAATGACTAATCATTATTGATTTTTTTTTCATATCAGATAAATTACTAAGATTAGAAATTTTCTGAATGAATTTTAGATGGGATGGTCAAAAAATCTTCCCAAATCTCTTATTTCTGTATGAAAAGAATTTCTCTTTCTAAACTACAAGAAAAGATGATTTTTAATACAAAATTTTGAATTTATTCAACGAATATTTTTGAAAAACCCAAGTAGAAACATATAAGAGTCAATAATAACTGTCACCTTTTATTTAAAATGAAAGTTTTAAAATTATATTTACAAATAAATTTTAAAAATAAAATTAATTTTGTCAATTAAACCTACAGCATAATTTGATCTGATAATTGAAAAATATCCATTTAAGTAATAATTGTCTTTATTATTGGTTTAATAAGATCCATTTAATTTTTTGTTTACAACTAATTAATTAGTTTTTCTTACATATCAAAATTTTAATTTTAAAATTATCTAAAAGTAAAGAGCACTAATTAATTAATTGATTCTAAATAATTATTTAATAATGACTGGTTTAAAATAATATTTCTTTTAATACATCAAAATTAAACACTAAACAAATTAAAATATTTAATTTTAAGGTTATAATAATTTTAGTGCTTGCCATATATATACAGTAATATTACGCATAAATTTAATCCATAAAATTAATCCGTAACATTTCTTAGATAAATATATATTCAAAATGCCATATATTTCAACACGTACTGTTCGTACTATTAAATATTCTGGCGGTGGAACTCCTGAAGTGACGTCAACTACCACAACTATAAACGATGGTAAAACCATAACAACTACTACAAATGTTAGTTTATTTAAAATATAATTAATTTAATTGACTTTATTTTTTATTTAGGATAGTAATTCAGTTAATTTACCTGTCGGAGGTGGTAAATTTCAAACGCCTCGATCTACAATTTATAAACCAATGATAAAGGGAGATACTCCAAATATCCCAAACTCTCCTCAGCCCTCAGGCACGCATGCTAAAGATCCCGTACCTGAAGGTAGAGGAGGAAAAGCTACATCTCAGGATTTTAATAATGTAAAAGCCAGTCTTGGTGGAAAACTATTCGAAGATCCAGAATTTCCTCCTGTTAATGAAAGCCTGTATTACAGTCGCGCACCACCACGAAAATTCGAATGGAAAAGACCACATGTAAAACATATTGAATTTTTAATTTAAATTTCTTGGTTAAACAATTCCAATTAAATAATTTATGTAGATTTGTTTTACCTCAATTTCAATTTTTATTTTATTCCATTTTAATCAGTTACCCTTTTTTGGTAAAACAGGTTGAAAATTTTAAATCTTTCAAAACCTAGATACTTATTTTTTAAAGCCAGAGTCCAATATAAAATTTAATTTTCTCTTAACTTTTCGAAAAAATATTTCCAATTAATTTAGTCAATTAATTTTAAATAATTTTATTTAATTTCTGCTCAAAACAAATTGAACACATCCATTAAGTATCAAATTCAAATCTAAACATCCAAAGACTCGACTTGCATAACTTACACGGTGATTCATCTAAATGTGTGTGTGTGTATATTAGAAATTTGTGTGTTTTTTAGAGATTTGTGTGTACTTTTCTGCGAGCACCGTGTGTTAATTATGACTGAATTACTTTACTTCAATCCATATCAAATAGCGTAGAAAAAGAAATCCTGTTCCCTAAATGATATTGATTTTGAATTTTCAGTTTATGACTTTTCAGCTGTAGGAAGGAAAACTAGGAAATCCATATTCTATAGACATATTTCTTTTGTTATCCCATTAGTCTGGATAGAGTTTGAGGAATTGATTATATTTGCTATTATTTACAGGGTATAATTTCCATGACATACGAATCATATAATCATTTTATTACCGGGAGCAAATAGTTATATTCATTTTTTCAATAATTAAAGTTGACTTTTACTGTTTATTAATTTTAATTGGAAAAGTATCAATATTATTTATTTCTGAAAATTTATTCATTTTAATTAGTATAATAATAATATTATTATAACTTAAAATTATTTTTTTAAATAGTAAAAAATGTAATTATCTTTATTATTATTCTTGTAAGAACATAAAAGACAAATTTTCTTCATTGTAGAAACTCATAAAAAAGCACTTCAATTTTATTGAAAAATTGATTATCATTAATTAGTAATTAATTATTTTTAAATTTAAAGAAATATTATATCAATGTAACACATGTTTTGTGTGACAGTGAAATATTAATTTTATTAGAAATTTTTATCATATTAATAATTTGAAGTTTTTGGTGTCTGGTTGAAAGGTTTGTATAATTCAGGTCTTGATACTCATGTGTCACCATTGAAAAAAAACATTTGGTTAAGTACATAACCTTAACATTGAGTTTTATCGATTTTGTATTACTTTTGAAAGGAATATTTTATTTCATAAAACAATTATTTTTATATTTTGTGTTTAATTTTTTGAGTACAAAAATTAAATTTATAAAAATAAACAATCAATGATTTTTAAAGTTTTATCTTACTAACAAATACATTTTTTAATTTAAATTAATTTGATTACAGTTTTCCATTATTATTATTTTATTATTATTTATAGTTTTTATAATTTAAATATTTCAAATAAAATTTTTTATTATCGATCAAGGTAGAAGAGTAATTTTGATTTGATCAGCACGATATTATTTATTGTTTATGATTCTAAATGAACATCCTTTTGGAGTTTTATTACTATTTTATTTCATTTTGTTGGCAGTCAATTAAATAATTAATGAATGATTTTTTCTCATGCTTTAAAAAATATTAAATTAATTATTTAAAATTCTTGAAATTTTTTTCAAATGTATATGTTTTCTAAATAATTATCTTTGATAAAATTCACAAAAAAATAAATACTAAACTACTATACATATATAGTGAATAATCATTACTAAATATAAACCATTAAAGTAATTTTAAAAAATATTTTTAAAAATATTAAAAATATTAATCATGTGTTTCTTAAATAAAATCTCATTGAGAAAAATAAAATTATTAATTATACTGTATCAATTATTTTAAAAATTAATTATTAATTATTACTAAAAATAAAAATAATTTAATAATTAACATATTAAATGTTAAATAAACAGTTCTAAAGAAATTAAAACATCTTGTTGGTAATATTATTATTGTGAAATAAATTGAAAATTAGTCGGGGAATGTAGCTCAGCGGTCAGAGCAGTTCATGTGGTCCCGGGTTCGAATCCCGGTATCTCCGATTAATTTTCAACTGACAATTATTATATTGGAAAAAAGACTGTTAATAAAAAGATTATTAAGTGAGAAATCAATAATTAAGCTTTGATCCATTTCAGAAGGATCTCTTAAAATATGAAAAAAATCGATTCGACAAAAATAATTTAATCATTTTATTGAGTGAATCGATTTTTGAAAACTAAAGTATAAGAAAAAGTATCAAGATTTTTCAATCATGAAAAAGAATTCAAGGTGAGAAAATCTATCGGTTGAAATTATAAATATTAATATTATTTATGCCCTAAAGTAATACTTTTTACATTTTTTTATTCAACTCACAAGTCTTGATTTTATTCTCAGCAATTGATCGTTACATTATAATAAATGATCAAAGAATTATCATTGATAAATCTTATCCATATTTATGTGTTACACAATAATTATATTATAATATTTCACTTATGTTTTAGTATATTTTAAGTTTTATGGAAACTTTATATTATTTCAGAAGTAATTAAATTTATTTATATTAAATTATATAAATATTTGAATAATAATTTCAACAATTTTGGTGATAGTATTTTTCCTGAAGATCTTTTAATTAATTGTTTTGCTAAGAAAATAGACAAAATTATTAAAAAGATAACTATTAAATTCTTTTATGATTAAATTTACGTATCAATTTAATCCATATAGGAAATATGCCCCAATCCCGAATTTATTACTGACGGTGTCAGTCGATTCGATGTGAGACAAGGAGAACTAGGTCTATTGTTTATTTTTCAACCTCTGTTGATTATTTTTGGTCAATTTTAGGCGACTGTTGGTTGCTGGCAGCTGTGGCTTGTCTCAGTTTACATTCGGAGATCTTTACACAGGTCGTTCCACAAGATCAGGCATTTTCAAAACCTGATTATTGTGGTATGTTTAGATTTCGGTTTTGGAGGTTCGGAGCTTGGAAAGAGGTGTTGATCGATGACCGATTACCAACATATAAAAGCAATTTGGTATTTATGCATTCGACTTCGAAAAGGGAGTTCTGGTCTGCTTTGTTGGAAAAAGCATATGCAAAGTAAGTACAAAGTATTTATTGATATAGCAAGATTTCTATTTTCCATTTATTTTAACAATACACATTGATCAAATTGCTTTTCTTTTGTCAACATTTTACAGAATAAAAAATTTTGATGATCTAATCCAAGATATGCACTGCCTACACTTAATATATTGATTATTTTATAATAGATAGTTGGAAATTATAAATTTTAAGTGTTTGAAGAATTACATTTCCACTTCCTCAGTTGTATTATCATAACAAATTTCAAATGCCATGCTTATAATCGAGAAATAAAAATAAAAGAGAAAAAATATAATCGAGAAAAAAATAGTAATAATAATAAAAAAAATTAAAATAAAATAAATAA